>JAJHPC010000013.1:7387128-7402128 GCA_024447665.1 Juncus inflexus | reverse complement strand
GGAATTACACCAAATGGATGTGAAGACCGCATTTCTCAATGGTGATTTGAAGGAGGTCATATATATGAGGCAGCTGTTAGGACGGTACTTACCGGTACCATCAAACCCTTGATCAAACTATGTGAATCAAACCATAATTCATAATAACAGAAGCATACCTTGAGTTCATACTTGCGTACCGAATTACAGATGATACCGTAGTTGTAAACAAGATCTTCTAGAATATCTAGAATACTGTAGAGAGCCTTTTGAATTTCTTCTCTAGGTTTCTCTTCTCTCAACTTGATGGGATATGAGAGAATGATTCTTCTAGGGACCAAAATTGCTTATATAGCCAAGTGACAACCTTTAGCCAAAAGACACTTTGGCCTATAGACACATTTTAGCTCCTAAGTGGTTATTTCTATATTAGCCCATCATAAATGTAGAAATTATCCTACAATATTTCTACACACCAAATGCCACACCCTAATTGACACATTATATTTAATATATTATTAACCAAAGTGATAACTTTATTATAAGCATGTATGACAGTAATACAATATACATAATTATTTTACATATAAGTCCAATGTTGGATTAATGATCCAACAGTAACCTGAAGGTTCGAGATAAAGAACCAAGAAGACAAGGTGTTCAAGTTAAGGAAATCCTTGTACGGTCTGAAACAGTCCTCCCGTCAGTGGTATCTGACTTTCCATAAGTTTGTTTTACAACTAGGATTTGTTGTGAACAAGTTAGAAAATTGTGTGTATACTTTGAAAAGTGGGAGCAGTTTTTGCATCTTATCTTTGTACGTAGATGACATTCTACTATGTGGTAATGATTTGAAATTAATTAATAAAATCAAATCTGATTTTAGTACTCGGTTTGAGATAAAAGACATGGGTGAAGCATCTTATATCCTAGGAATTCAGATTACTAGAGATAGAGAAAATAAGATGTTATGTTGTCTCAGGAAAGATACTTGAATCAAATAATCAAAATATTTGGAATGCAAAATAGTACACCTGCTCCAACACCTGTGGTAAAAGATAAGAAATTATCTAAGTCACAATGTCCCTCAGAAGGTCAACCTAGACTTGGTGTGCCTTATGCTCAGGCAGTGAAGTTTGATGTGCACGATCTTGTGTACAAGACCAGACTTAGCTTACCCTATTGGGGTAGTTAGTAGATACCAAAATAATCCTGGCATGACCCACTGGGAAGCGGTTAAAAGAATATTTAAATATCTTAAAGGCACTAAAAGTTATAAGCTTTGTTATCAAGCAGATTTGCTTGAATTAATAGGTTACTCTGATTCTGACCTCGGAGGAGACATAGATGATCGTAAGTCGACCTCTGCACATGTGTTTTTTGTTTGGAGGTGGTGCAGTTTCTTGGTCAAGCAAGAAACAGGGATGTGTGGCACTGTACACACAAGAGACAGAGTATATTGCTTGTAACATGGCAGCTACCCATGCCGTTTGGATAAAAAGATTTTTATCTGATTTTGACCTCGGGATTATTAGTGGACCAGTTGATATGTACTGTGATAATGAACCCGCTATTTCGTTGATTAACGGCGGATCCAATAGTTCTAAAGGACGACATATAGACATCGAGTATCACTATATCAAGGATTTGGTGGAAAGAGATGAGGTCAAGGTAAGTTACATTTCAACTTTTGATATGGTTGCTGATCCTTTGACGAAAGGAATTAGTTTTAATGATTTCATCAAGCATGTTAACTTGATGGGACTCAGAAATGTCTAAGTTTTTTTGAAGCTGGGTCTATCCAATGTTTGGAGTAACCTAGCGGCATGAATGTGAACATTGATCGGGAATAGTGGGAGCTTATGCTTAGTCTATCTAGTCATAGAGTAACCGGTTGGCATAAGTTTTTGTTCGGCAAATGCACAAGTGGGAGATGTTAGATACGTTTCTATATGTGCCTTTGTCTCACAAGAAAACTATCAATTGTGATCAATATATAGATGGAAAGGGGATCAATCAAATTAGGGGGTGTAGCTGGAGGGCCATGTATGGAAATGAATCTCGTGCGTTCTCACCAAGCTTAGGGTTTCACGGTTCTATAAAAGAGAGACCCTAACCTGAGGAGATGACACACCAAAATCCATTCAATACACATAAATCCCCGCCTCCTATAGCCCAGCTCCAAAACTCAAAATCCTAATTCGTTTCCTTCAAACCCTTGTTTGTTTGTGCACAAACAATATTCTGAGGGTGTGTGTTCCCCAAAAGGTATGTTAGCATCTTTCTTGAAAGTCATCTTGATCTCATCTCTTTGATTACTGTGTTTTTGCGCCCTATATTTTCGGTCTAACACCTCACAACTATAATTTCTTGGTTTAACAATTGCTTGTTATTGGTCACACGCAAAGTGTTTGTGTTTTTGTCTCATCATTTATTTAATAATTTGTTAAACGACAACCAACTTTAGATTGTCTTTATGAATCACTCATAAATTGAATAATTAGAGTGAATTTTTGCTTTTTCGTAATATCAGAGAAACAGAGGGTGCTTTTCGTAATATACAAAAAAGGTGCTTTCGGTAATATCAGGAAAATAAAAGGTGCTTTCCATAAAATTTCTCAATCATTAATTATTTATTTAAAAATTTACATGAGGTTGCAAAGCGACAATTGCGAATGCGAAAGCAAGAATCATGGTCATCACAATGAAAAATGCATCGAGACCACATGATCTTTTTCTTTTACCACATGTATTAAGTAGTATGTATTGGTTTTAAGCCTCAGCTCACCTTAAAGTAAATGGAAGAACCGTGAGAATGAAGTTAATGTTTTGATTCTTTCGGTTTAGTCCTTTCATAAGAGCTAAATTATGAGTCCGACTTAAAATAAAATAAAACAAAAAACTTGAAGATAATAGTCAATTTTGGCACTCTGGTACCACGTGTTGATGACAAAATGCTTTAATTCTTTTGGTGAAATTGAAACTGAAACCCTAATTATTTATTTATTTATTTATTTTGAAGGTACTTTTGGAAGGGTTTAAGGCGTTAGAAGGAATATCAGGAGCTCAGAGGTTCCAGATTCACAAGGCCTATGGAGCTCCTGAAAGGCTTCCTTCTGCTCATACATGGTAAGCTTAAATTTAGGATTTTTAGTTAGGGATTATCCGTACAAAAATAGACTTTTTTAGATGCCTGAATAATCTCACAAATTGAGAAGGCCGAGGCAAAATCAGGCCTTGCTTGGGGTTTAATAAGCGTTTTAGGGTTTAGGGTTTTAAAACACCACAAGGAAAATAAACGATATATATTTTGGAATTTTGAAAGGGTAGTGTAAATATTTGCATTTCAAGAGAGATAATATGATATATTTTTGAGTTTTGGAAGGATAAATTTAATAATTTCATTTCTTGAAGGGTAAATATGATATTTCGGTGTTTTGGAAGGGCAAATATGAAATTCTCCCTTAATTTAAGGTTTCGTTTATTTATTTAAATTAAAATTTTCTTTTCAATTGTGTTGCAGTTTTAATCAGTTGGATCTATGAAGCGAGCGAAGGTTTCGGTTTTGGTTAATTTTGCATAAAAGCCCCCTCCTTTTTTCATGATTTATCTTTTTGGGGCGCTCATGTACAGGTAATGTGGTTTTGTTTCTTTTGGAAATTTTCATATTTTCTGTTTTTTCTTTCTTTGTAAATATTCATCTTCTCCCTCAAAACAATGAAAATATCTACTTAAACTACATTTTTTATTTGCTTGTTTTAAGTTGTATGTTGTGCAATAGGTTCTGATATTCTTTTTTTTTTCCATATTGAACAGCATAATAAGATGGAATAAGCTAAGAAACTTTATTGAAGGATAACTCATGAGTTACTTTGAAAGGCAGTGTATATTTCTTACTCTGATTAAAAGAAAAAGAAATGGTTTAATCAGGTTTTTTACCTGTTTTGCCTCTGTATGAATATCTTTTCATAAGATCAAATGATCTGTACATCTAAAATAAGCAAAAAATATTATAAACCCACAGCATATTATCCTAGTGATTTATAATGGTATGGTAGGAATATTGGTGTGGTAAGGAGACGAATGGAGTTTACGATTGTTTCTTACGGGATGACGTGGTAGACTAGTCAGTATTGAAAAACCCACAATTAAATCATCAAAAACATATGGTCCAAAATACGTATTAAATTATCAAAAATTCAAATTTGAACCGTACGGATGGAATATATATATTTCGAATATGTTGTAGATTAATTTTCACAAGAATCAGAATATTATATTATTGCCATCATATATCATCAATATATATATATATATATATATATATATATATATATATATATATATATATATACCGTTTGTCTGATTATATCATATATATATAATGTTTTCGTGTTGCGCCTCTGTTTTCATCCCGTCGTGCTGCTGTCGTTGTCTGCTGTGCTGGAAGACGTTGAGTGGAGAAGCATCGTGCTCCCGTCATGCTTTGGCTGATGTGGCCAGCGTCGTGTCGCACCCAAAATTAGCGTGCAATATCAGCATCCATAACTAAAAGCATAACAGTGGTTATTAAATAAAGAGTAGCAAACAAATGCATTGCTTTTCAGTGTTAATATATTTGAAAATAAGGTACCGGATAAAACTAAATGCAAATGTAAGCACATCCAATAATGAGAGTTCCCCATGTATCTCACTATATTCCGGGTAGGCAACTGGAAAAAATATGAAAAGGCCGGATATGTAAGATAGATATCGATGCATTCACCATATTTATCTGCCAAACAAACAATGGTATCAATCTCATATAAGGGATTCTAGTAGTGACTCGACCGGGTAAATAATCCAAATTTTTTGTCTCCAAAGATTAGATCATCACACTAACATCACACTAACAATAATAACAATAATAATGAACATATTATAAAACTTTCACATGTAGTTGGAAAAATTACTATTTAATTAAATATGCAGAACTTGTAATCATCCAATAGAACATGTTTCTAATTATAAAAAGTAATTAACATACATTGTGAACTGAATATATAATCACATGTAAATGCTTTCTTTTATTTCTTAATTTAGAAGCAATACTAACTTGCTGAACTCTGCCAAGATACTTCATTCGATCTTGCATCTTGCTTTGACTAATTGAATAAGGAATGAAATTAAAATCTACTAATAATTTTCAGAACTTGAAATTAACCAAGTAAATACTGAATTTTTTTTTTAATATAACCGAAATGTCGAGCAACTTGCACACCGATCCTTCAAAAAAATGAAATAAAAAATGAGACTTTAATTTTCACCCTTTCCCTGTTTTCACTTTTTAATCAAATACTTCGAAAAATTAAAACATCATTTCTTTCACCACAATATATTAGCCTATGGTTACAGTATCAATCTCAGCTATCAATAGATGAGAGGTTCGAATCCCGCATCTAATATGATTAAATTAAAAATTTAGGTGAGAATATATGAGCCCACCTAAGAGTCGTTTGTAGTTCTCCCTCATTTTTTTCAAAACATCATTTCTTTCAAACAAAAAGTAAAGAAATAAACACAATCTAATCTTAGGATAAGCGCTCTTTTTTTTAATTAAAAATACAAGCAAACAAAAACCATATACAAATCCGGGCAAGGCAACTAAGAGATGTCCAACTCTTAACAACATTCAAATTAAACACCAGAACAAGAACACCACCAGCATTTATTCTTCCCAAACCCCAACCCAACCCCCGAAAGCCACTCACTCAATGCCAAACCTCTTCTTAAGCACGCACACAAACTCATACACCTTCTCCTTCTAATAAAGATACTTCTTCACGTTTTAACAGAGCCTTGTGAAATATGATGATCAAAAGTAAGCCAAACCTTTAGTACAAACATCTTCTTAAGCATGCGCACAAACCCATACACCTTCTCATGAAGATGCTTCTTCACGTTTTAATAGAGCCTTGTGAAATATGAACGATCAAAATGTATTTCTAAGCCAAACCTTTAGTACAGTGATAAAAGGCATCACACCCCACCAATCCAATTCAAAAATTATGGGTTCAAAATTCAATAAAACCGATTTTTTTGAAAATAGACAAGAGACATATATAAAATTTCTATAAATAAAAAAAAATGTATTTCCAAGTGATGGTTATTGATTTATTGTAGATTGAGTTTCATATCTTTTTTAGATGTGATGGTTATAATTTTTAGACGTGACAGTAACTTATAATTGCCCAATTTAGTTGAGACACTCCTTTCAACAAACCAAAATATCCTTTATTATTATGAAAAGTACAAACAAACAAACAAAACCAAACACAAATTCAGGCTACTAAGAGCTGCCCAAATCTCAAAACCAACAAACTCAGCCACACAAACTAATTAAACATTCATACACAAATTTATTCGCCCAAATCCAACCTAACCCATAAATGGGCTCACTCGATCCCAAACCTCTTCTTAAGCATGCACACAAACTCATAAACCTTCTCCTTCTCATAAAGATGCTTCTTAACGCTCTCCCTCTCCCCGCACCGTTTCGCCCACGCGCTGATCTTCGGCACCGACTCCTCCACACTGAAACCGGCCTCGAATTCGTACGAGTGAAACCAGGCCGTGAAGGGGACGAACGCCACGTCGACATAGCCAAACGTTTCGCCGCCGAAATACTTCTTGTCCCCTAATTCTGATTCAAGAACTTAAAGAATTTCTATGAACTCCTTTTTGGCGGCTTCTTTCTCTTCGCCTTTGGTTTTCCAAAGCCGGGTCCCGCAATCGTACACCTATTAAACAACGTCAATTTTTTTTATAAAATTGTTAATGAGTAGATCGAGACACAATTTTCTAAATTCGTTAAATTGTTAATAAGTAGTTCCAAAAGCAATTTTCTGTATTTTAATGTATAAAAAGCACATTGAAGTATGTACAAAAGAATATTTGTGAATCAATGTTTAATAATATTGTAAAATAATAACCAGACAAGCATATTGTAAATGCATGTGCCAATTAAAGGAAGCATTAGTAAATATTTTATACAGCATAATAGGACAAATACTTTTATATTTTAGCCATATCTTAGCCCGTATCTTGTGGTCCCTCCGATTGATTCAGCAATCAAAGAAATAGACATTTTTTTCTTTTTATTCACACAAAAAGACCAATTTAAGCAAAAAATTCCTAGCTTGTTGGGCAGGAAACTGAAATTATCCATAATTATTTTTTATTTTTGTTTATATTCTTTTAAATAAACATTTATTATTGCATATATAAAAACTCCATATCACTTTATATATATTATATGGTCATCATAAACATCTAATTTTGATCAGGAACACATATTATAAAAGAAATATTAACAAATTTAGACATTGAACATTGCCACATTTTTTATTACTTGGATATTAGATTAGGCACAGGGACGAGGAATATTTGACTCTTCCGATCAAATAACTAACAATCACAATCCATTAAATTATTTAATCAATAAACTATATAAAACAATCATCAAATTGCAAATAAATAAACACCAGAAACAAAAATCAAACCTTTTTATCAACAAAATCAGCCCAGAACCGCGCCTGAGCCCTCTGATACGGATCCGACGGCAACAGCGGCGTCTTCTCCGGCCATGCCTCCTCAATATACTGCACAACAATCAGCGACTCACACACCGGCTTACCATCATGCACAAGCACCGGAATCTTCTTATGAACCGGGTTCATCTTCAGCAACAGCTCGCTCTTCTGCGCCAAGTTCTCCTCCTTGTACTCGAACTCGATCCCTTTTTCGGCCATGGCGATCCGGGCTCTCTGCCCGAAAGGAGAAACCCAGAAGTCGAGTAAAGTTACTCCCTTGTGAGACTCCATTGTTGAGGGGTGTTAATGGGATTTTGAGAGTTTGTGAGGGGATTTAGTGAAGAGAGAGCGTGGGGGTTTAGGTGGTGTATTGATGAATGATTTATAATGGTATGATATGATATGAATGTTGGTGTGGTAAGGGGACGAATGGAGTTTACGATTGTTTCTTACGGGATGAAGTGGTAGACTAGTGAGTGCTGAAAAAATCATACCCATTATACCAAATTGTTAAAAAATGAAAGAGTTCGGCAAATTATTTTTTGAAAAATTTTGTCCGATTTAGATCCAGTTTGGACCAATTTTTAGCAATTTTTTGAAATTTAATTTCTTTTTTTCTAAAATAAGGACTAGTACTGAAACTTCTTTGTTAATTCAAGTGATTAAATATTCATAAATTTTGTGAAGAAGTTTCAAGTTCGAATCCCTGTAAATGAATTTAATATTATTTAAGCAAGTTTTTCAATTCATTGATAGTGTGCGATTCTCAGTTAACGAATAATTAATTATTTGCACGATATTACTGTCAAAATAATATTAAATTTAAAGAAATCACAACTACCGCCAGAGGGAGCGGCGGTAGTGTGTATTTTCTTATTTTCTCACTCCGTTTGCAACCCGTTTACAAAAATAAATTAAAAAAAAATTAAAATAAAAATAAAAAAAACCCATGATCTGTCAAAATAATGTTAATGTCAAAATAATGATAAATTTAACGAAATCACAACTACCGTCAGAGGGAGTGGCGGTAGTGTGTATTTTCTTATTTTCTCCCCCCGTTTGCAATCCGTTTACAAAAATAAATGAAAAAAAAAATAAAAAAAAATAAAAAACACCCATGATCTGTAACGGTTCTTTAAAATTAACCGATACTAAAGAATTATGTAACGGTTCTTTATATATAACCGATACTAAAGTCTTCTGTAACGGTTCTTTATATATCACCGATACTAAACACCTCTGTAACGGTTCCTCCTAAATAACCGCTACTAAAGACTTTTGTAACGGTCGTGCTACAGTACCGTCGTGCTCTATATTAAGTGATAAATAAATAAGCCTATAGTATCGGTTATTTATAAAAAACCGTTAGGGAAGACTTTAGTATCGGTTATTAATAGAGAACCGTTACAGAAGATTTTAGTATCGGTTATTTATGGAGAACCGTTACAGAATCTTTTAGTATCGGTTATTTATAGAGAATCGTTACAGAATTCTTTACTACCGGTTATTTATTTTATGAAGAAGAATTCTTTACTATCGGTTATTTATTTTATTTATAACCGTTACAGATCATCAGGGCCAACTATCAGGCCCAACTATCGGACGACTACTTGAAAGCAGACTTTTTTTTTTATACCATTATTTCCCAAAATAAATCAATATTTGCCACTGTTTTGAAAATAATGTGGTAACTACCATTTCCGCCACTACTAGTGGCAGAACAGATGTTGTTAGTGGCGGAACATGTGAATTTTATAATTTTTCAAAAACGGGATTAATTAGTGAAAAAACGTGTTCCGCCACGCCCCACCGGCGGAACAGGGGAAAATTTCACTGTTCCGCCACTTTCATTGGCGGAACATAAAAAAAATTAATTTTTTCTAAAAAAAAAAAAAAAAAATATATTTTTTCCTGGCGGAACACTGTTCATTTGCACTAATTAATCATGTTTAGTCAGTCAAATGAGAAATTTTTGAAAAAACTGAAAATTCACATGTTCCACAGATGTGTTCCGCCACTGGTAGTGGCGGAAATGGTAGATACCACATTATTTTGAAAGTGACGGTATTTACCGATTTATTTTGGGAAATAATGGTATAAAAAAAAAAAAAAAAAAAAAAGTCTTGAAAGCAGGAAGCGCCCTGCTGCGAGAAAGAGAAGCAGCACCTCCGCCCCAAACCCTAGTCTCTCGCTCTCTCTCTAGAGTTTTCTCAAATTTTCTCCCTGCGTTTTGTCAAATTTTCTCCGCGATGGAAATCTCTGGTAGAAAGTACGTTCTCAAGCTTTTCCTTTTTTTTTTCAACGCAATTTTGCTGTTTTTCCTGTTATTAATTTTGAGGACTTTTACTTTTGGGAGCATAATTATGCTTGATTTATACAACAAAATGTATTGTTTAAAACTAATTTTGGAGTCTGGGGAGTTTTTCCCTATAGATGAGGAAATAATGAGGAATATTTCTTTTCTATAATACCTAAATAATGAACAAGTAATTTATCATCAGTTTAGAAAAAAATTGATAATCTCATTGTAATGCAATTTTTGAGATTTCAAAATTAAACAAATTAGTACTCATTCTATATGCCAAACGAGGATGCAAGAAAAAGAAAGGGAAAAAGTACAATTCGATCCAAACATTGTGCAATAATGAGAAATCACAAGGTTAATTGTGTAATTTTGCTTACCTTGGTTTGTTTAAATGCAGTTACAAACCAGGACCAGATTTCGAATCGGATAAATATCAGGCACTGCTTGACACAAATCCAACAGACTCAACTGAGCTCTGGTTAATTCAGCTTCCCCTCCATCAAGTATGTTTCATTTTTGAATTTAGTCCCTAAATTTCTAACAATTGAAAAGAAAAAAATAACCCTCAAGTTACTCAATTTGTTTTAATCAGTTGCAACCTGCTGATTTTAATGGAAAGGAGATTAAGCTCAAGGAACATGATGAGAATCTTTTAGCTGAATTTGAGAGCTTAGCAGGTGAGATTCTAAATTTCTAATACATGTTATTTTATTAAATCTAATTTTTATTTTATTTTTATGATAGGGAAATCATATGAGGTGACAATTTCTGGAGAAAAGGACCTCGACGCAGCTGCTTGTATCGCCCCGGGATTATGTATGTATTTTTACCAAATTGCCCTTACAAAGACCTAAAAAAATTTAATATACCCCTCTGAAGAAACTGAGAATTATTCCCTTTAACCTTGAAGAAAATAAGAATATCCATTAGACGATATGCAAGAAAATATAAAAAAGAGCCTAAATTAATCCTTTTATTGATCTGATTGGTTTAGTATTTTTTTTCTTTTATATAATTTGATTAATTTTTATTTTTTTTCTTTCAGTTAAAAGTGTATCAAGGACAGTTCGCTTAGTTCATTATCCAGAGCCTGAAGAATTTGAAAAAACTCGAGGTCTCAGTACTATTAATTTAAGCACTCTAAAAACCACAGGTAAATATTTACTTCATATTTTGTACTTTTGGTATGAAAATAATAACACAGATCCATAGAGTTTTGTTTTTTCTTACTTATTCCAAAGCATATGTTCAAGTTACAAATTTTGAATTGCTTGATTTTGTGTAATTATATTCTTTGAATGGATTTTGGCAGGATCTATGAGAAAAACTACATCAAAATTTTTAACTCCAGTGAAAAACTCAATTTCAAAATTTTCGCATGAAACCCTAGCTTCTGCTCCTAAATCAGGGCAAGGCAGTGTAAGTTGTTCTCATGGTCATAAGAAAAAGAAACATGAGGGAACCAATGAGAGCCGGACAAGTGGATCCAAATCAGGCCAATCAAACACAGAGAAGAAAAAGAAAAATCAAGGTTAAGGTTGAAGAAGAGTTAGCTTAATTTGAAAGTTGTTTTCTGATTTTGAGTACTCTATCTAAGAGGAAATTTGAGTTTGTTAAAATTGAGTTTTGCGTGAATGATTGAAGCATTTTGTGGAAGTTTTAGGATAAAACCCTGATTTTTTTTCTTCTTTTTTCTAGAATAAAGTTACAATTAGCCAATCATTTGACACTAGTTGGAGCAGCATTATTGGTAAAATATTTTTTTGAGGCGTTATTGGTAAAATATTTGGTTAAGACTCAATTATGGATGAAATACTTGTTTCATTTCGCAGGCATCAATGTTTCTTATCAAATATAGGCTACCTATTTATGACTTCTACTATGTAATTACCTTGGATTTAAAAATTCAGTAAGGAAAAAGAATTTTCGTTAAACAAAATTTTGTTATATTACATCACAACAAAATGAAAAAGCTCACTTTAGCACTCTTAACTCTTGAGTTTGCTCACTTTTGCACCCCCAACTATATTTTGCTCATTTTTGCACCTTAAATTATTTAAATTGAGCACTTTTGCACCCTAAACTATTACATTTGTATTATAAATTTAAAAAAATAGTATATTTACAGTGTCGTCGTGAATGTGCAAACGGGGTTAAATTTATAATACAAATGTAATACGACGACACTGTAAATATACTATTTTTTTCAATTTATATACTATTTTTTTCATTTTGTATACTATTTAATTATTTAATATACTATTATTAGATCCGTCGTGAACGGCCGTGCTACAGTACCGTCGTGCTCTACTATTAAGTGATAAATAAATAAGCCTATAGTATCGGTTATTTACAAGAAACCGTTACAGAAGACTTTAGTAGCGGTTATTTATAAAAAATCGATACTAAAGGATCTGTAACGGTTCTTCATAAATAACCGATACTAAAGAATTCTGTAACGGTTCTTTATAAATAACCGCTACTAAAGTATTCTGTAACGGTTCTCTATAAATAACCGATACTAAAGGCTTCTGTAACGGTTCTCCATAAATAACCGATACTAAAGTCTTCTGTAACGGTTCTCTATAGATAACCGCTACTAAAGTCTTCTGTAACGTTTTTTTGTAAATAACCGATACTATAGGCTTATTTATTTATCACTTATTAGTAGAGCACGACGGTACTGTAGCACGGCCGTTCACGACGGATCTAATAATAATATATTAAATAACAAAATAGTATATAAAATGAAAAAAATAGTATATAAATTGAAAAAAATAGTATATTTACAGTGTCGTCGTATTACATTTGTATTATAAATTTAACCCCGTTTGCACATTCACGACGACACTGTAAATATACTATTTTTTTAAATTTATAATACAAATGTAATAGTTTAGGGTGCAAAACTGCTCAATTTAAATAGTTTAGGGTGCAAAAGTGAGCAAAATATAGTTACTTCAATCTAAATTATCTTCTCTGTTTTATCCATTTCTTTCTCACAACATTGTACCTATAAAAATAACATATCTTCTTTGTCACTTTTCTTATTTAGAAATAATTGCTCTAAAAAACGATTGAAATTGGAATATATTGATTCTTTTTGAAATATATTTTCTCACATTAACTTTTGACTTCATAATAAAAAAGAAAAAAAAAATCTGGTTATATACATGAATTATGAATAGAGAAGAAGATAAAATAGGGATAATATAAGGGGTATAATAATATTTCTAAGACTTGAACTTCAGTTTTAATGGAAAAAATGGATGATTTCAAGTTTTGGAAATATTTGATAGATTTGTATTTCACTATTTTGGAATGGCAAATATGACATTTTAAATTTTGTAATGGCAAATATGATATTTAAAATTTTTGTAATGACAAATACGATATTTTGATTTTTATAATGGCAAATATGATATTTTAAGTTTTTGTAATAGCATATATGAAATTTTCCCTAAAGTTTTTGACATTAAAATCATGTGAGACCAAGAATCGTTTTTTTTTTTGGGAAAGAATAGGATAAAATAATATAAAAATACTAATTAAAAGATCGTTCATTATAATAATAAATTCATTGAGCTCTCACATTATTTAGACAATTGTAATCCATTACTTAAGTATCATTGTCTAAATAAATGTTTGTAACCTATATATGTACACTAGACAAAATAAATAGGAAAATGTGCAAACACGGCACACTGTAGCACGAAGTTCTGTAGATATACTATATTTTTTATTTTATATATTATTTTCTTATTTTATATACTGTTTTGCCATTTAATATATTGTTATTTATTCTTTGTGTATTTCTTATTTTTTATCTTGTTTTCCCATTTTTATATACTGTTTTCACTTTTTCTATATATATTGTTATTAGAAAATAAATTATATATACTGTTATGTATATATTGTTATTAGAAAATAAATTATATATACTGTTATTGGATCACGTCGTGAACAATCGTGCTACAGTGCGTCATGCTGTAGCAGGTCCCAAATAAATATATAATATAAACATGACATAAAATTTGCATGATCTGAAATAGAAAATCATTATGGTGATGTGGCTTATTGAGGTTACTTAAAAATAATTCAAAAATAATGACCCAACCAATAGTCAAACAAAAATAACATCTTTACAAAATCAATGGCTAAATGATATGTGGCATCTTGAAAATGTCAAAAGTTAGGTAAAAAAATAATGGGGGTAGGGTTAATTATTCTAACAATTAATTTTCTATTACTAAATATCAAACTTACATCATTATATCTATGGTTATGTATACATCAAGTATGAAATTGCACCTCCATTGGCAGACTAGAGAGATCCTCAACAACGACAAAACCAATATTTCACCTTGATTTCTTATTTTCCATTTCAATTCTTTATATCATATTATGTATATTATGTAAGCCTCTAATCTCACCATAATTTCGTTCCTTTCTATTAATAATGATTATTAGGAAAGGTATAAAGATAGGAAAGAAGTCTTTACGAAATATTTAGAAAATTGAAGGATGTAGTATGCACATTGTTGATGAAAGAAAGATTTGATGTCATAGATTGATCTTTTTAACCCGTTTATTTCTTTCAGAATTTAGTAGGACATATATAACTACTCTCATCAAACATACAACACAAATACTTTGACTAGTCTAACACACCTATGTTAACAACAATCTAACACTATTTAAATTGTTCAATGTTGTAACATGAGACAGTGGGCCATATGAGGAGATTCACATGAGATCAGCAACGCGGCATCCTATTACTGGTTATGTTGGATAACCCGTAGCCATTTACGTTACATATGTAGCGGAATCTACGGGTTCAATCCTCCCTAGGATCATCGTTAAGAGAATAAAAGTACGAGATTAACTATTAAAATTTATATCTCGAATCTTCCTGATCCGCGAGACGAAGAACAGATGTAGGTCTGAACTTTTCTGACGTGCAACCTTCTTCTTCCTGAAGCTCGACTTTGCGAACCTCCTTAGTTCTCCTAGGGATGAAGAACTGATCGCTTGCTTATCTCCAAAGTAGGAGATCTCTACTCGTATCCACGCGAACTTCAGACAGACGGAATTACCGAACTTGACGAGTCCGGAAATACTTTCCGAAATTACCCTCACAAAACT
>JAJHPC010000013.1:7319628-7379628 GCA_024447665.1 Juncus inflexus | reverse complement strand
TTGTAGATGCAAAAAATAATACACAAGTTCTTGAGATGTTGTGCATCATTTTACATAAAAGTCCATTAAAATATATAGAATTACACAAA
The DNA here is from genome assembly GCA_024447665.1 of Juncus inflexus. Lineage (NCBI taxonomy): Eukaryota > Viridiplantae > Streptophyta > Magnoliopsida > Poales > Juncaceae > Juncus > Juncus inflexus. The sequence goes on along the minus strand of JAJHPC010000013.1, from coordinate 7,379,539 downwards.
AGTCCCTAAAATGCATAGATTTACACAAAAGTCCCTAAAATGCATAGATTTACATAAAAGTCCCTAAAATGCATAGATTTACAAAAAAGTCTATGATAACCCTAAAATAAGTCCAAAATTACAAACTTCCAAATAATTCTACAAACTTCTAAAATTAAAAAAAAAGACCAAAGTTGCAACCAAATTCATGAACTCTCTTCCGCGTCACTTTGAAAACTTGCCTTACCTAAAATATAAAAAATAAATGAAATGATAAATATTTCATAAAATTAAAAAAATAATATAAATATAGTTTCACACTAAAATTGAAGAAGGTACCTTTATAATTTTTACTTTGTGGATTCTTCGGACATGTTCTCGTATTGTGTCCGCTCTCTTTACAAAGCATGCACAAACGTTGATTCTTGTTTAATGCCAACTCTAACCTACCTTTAAATCTTTCGGCATCTTTTTTTCGACCCTTAGTTACTGAAATATTTGGATCCAACAGTGAAAGTTGAGATGGCTCGGAACATTTTTTATCATTATCTTGCACGCTCTCTACAGTAATTTCCGGGGGCAACATATCCAAAGGAATCTCTAAGATTCTTTTCACTAGCATGTTCATGGTTTCAGTGAAAATCCGAGAGCGCTCGTAAGACGGGGAAGCTAAACAAGCAATTCTACTAGCTTGCTGAATCATTTCACTAAATCTCAGTGCTTCTGATTCTTCGGTTTTACCATGTTCGATCAAATTTTCTGAATATATATAACGAAATTCGTTTGCCTTTTGCCTCCATCGTGGCAATATGAAATGATCCGGTATTGTATCTATATCTTTGTTGAGAAATACTTTCAGAAAATGCCTGCAAAGTATTCCAACAAACTCGAAATGCTGACATTCACATCTACCTTCTTGAGTTCGCAAATTGAACATAACGGTAAACTTTTCCGGATCATAAATTCTCGACTTTACTATATAAGATTGAAATTCATTGCCATCCTCACTTATCACCTCTTCAACTTTGAATTTACGAGCTTCTTTCATTTTCACCTTAAATTTATTGAATACGTTTCTTGTATAAACATCCCCCGCATGCTTCAACAAGTAGTCATCTTCCTCAATAATTCGACGCTTATGTTCTGAAACATAATCTTCATCATTTTCTCTTTTCACAATTCTCTTCGTAGCTTCATTATATTTCACAACAAACTCTCTTAGAGTTGTTCTCCAATCTACAAAATCATCAAGAAAAGAATTCACACCTTCACTTCGTCCGGTAGTATTCATACCGGCAAAAAATGTTCCCCGATTATAAACAGGCACCCACATTTCGCGAATATCATACAAGTTCTTAAGCCACTCATTGCTTTCCAATATGTATTTTGTATTTTTTCATCAACTCATTCCATCTCTCCTCAAACTCTTCTTTTTTAAATGTGCCCCAAATACACTGTTTTATCTCCTTGCTAAAATTAGATTCATTATGGTACAAATGTGGCAATTTTTCTGGAAGTTTTTTCATAATATGCCATATGCACAAACGGTGACGAGTATTTGGGAAGACTTTGGCAATTGATCCTTTCATTGCCAAGTCTTGATCCGTGAGAATAGCAACTGGAGGACACCCACCCATTGCTCTAAGCCAAGTAGTAAACAACCCTGTAAAAGTCACTTCAGATTCTTCTTGTAAGAGTGCACATCCAAACTGAATAGTCTGCATATGGTGATTCACTCCCGTAAATGGTGCAAAAGGCATATTATAAGTATTTGTCCGATACGTAGTATCAAATGCAATCACATCGCCGAAAGAATGGTACGCCGCACGAGATCGAGCATCCACCCAAAAGAAATTCACCGCTCTATTTTTTTCATCCATTTGAATCGCATAAAAGAATTGTGAATTTGATGCTTGTATTTTCTGAAAATATTCAAGCACAGCTTGTGCATCCCCACACTCTAGCTCTTTAAGCTTCAAATCTCTGAAATGATTGTAAAATTTTCTTGTTTCAAATCCGGTATTTTCTCCATCATAAATTGATTCCATTTTAGAGACCGGTAAATTTTGATCTTTAAATTTTATGGCTAGATTTTTTAAAACACTTGGAATTTGTCGATTTGACATTATTTTTTGTCTCTTACACGGACTGACGAATCCGTGATTATGAGTGTCATCGAATTGAGTGACTTTCCATTTTCCCATGACTTCCTCATAATTTATATTTAATCGTGCCTTGCACTCACATTTTTTTGTTGACGTACTTCGTACTCTTTTATTTTTTCCCACTTCATCTGCTTTCTCATCTTCCTCATCACTCTCATTTGAGGCAACCAAATATTTTCCCTCTCTTTGGCAAACAAACAATACACTAGTCACATTGTCAGACCGGCCTCTTCCTTTAGTTGAGGATCGTATACGAATCTCAAACCCATGTAGCCGACCATATTCTTCATAATATGTTCTCGCTTCATCAATTGTTCCAAAATATTTACCGACTGATATATCCTCAAAATTACAATGCCCCTTCTACATTAATTTATAAAAAAGAAACAAATTACCAAATTAAAATATTTTAAATAAAACATTTAAATATCAAAATTTCATGTAAAAATACCTCAAAATCCTTTCCATTTTGACTACTTGAATCACCAATGGATGCCATCAAAGGGAGCGGCTACAAAGAGGAGGAAGTAGTAGGAGGCGAAGAAGAGGTGTTGGCGAAAAATCAAAGGGTTCACGGAAGTAGTAGGAGGCGAAGAAGAGGTGGAGGCGAAAAATCTACCACATATTTGCCTGAGAGGGGCGGAGATCCGCCGTCCGTGCGAGAGAGAAAGAAAGGATTGCCTGTTGGTGGAGTCAGAAAGAAAGAGAAGAAGAAGAGGAAGAGGCGGATGGGGGGTTTGATTGGGTTTTTTTTTTATTGGAGTCAGAAAGAAAGAGAAGAAGAAGAGGAAGAGGCGAAAGGGTTCCTGTTAATTGGGTTTTTTTTATTTTTTATTGAACCGATTGGGTTTTTTTTATTGAATCTTGAGCGTCCATCAGGTTTTGAATGAAGGGTGTAGATCTTTTGTCTATTTTTTTGTCCAATTTTTTGTGCATTGAACGGGCCCCTATATATATATATATATATAATATAATATTATATATGTGTATTATATATTGTTATATATATACTGTTATATCATATCTATATACTGTTTTTATTAGATTATAGTATTGTTTGAGTAATGATATATATATTGTTATGAGCGTGACGGTCGTACTACATGACGAAGGGAGATGATTACTGGAGAGCCGTCGTGATTAAGGCGTAATTAAGGCCTGCTGACGTCAGCCGACGTCAGCGGTCGTGATTTAGTCGTGTTCTAAGCGTCGCGCTCTATCATATCCCAAAAAATATACGCTATGATGCATCTCTTTCTCAAAAAATTCTCTTCCTCAAAAACATACAACAGAAAGCTCATCTGAGCAACTAATGGATGTATGGAGTCTATTGAAAACTCAAGAAAAGCAGGAACCATCAGTTAGTTTTTGAGTTTTATTTTTTCAGTTGTTTTCTCCTTGCTTATTTGGATGTACTATTATATCAAACGGGAAAATGATACGAAAAATATAAGTTGATATCCTATGTTTTTTTTAGAATATGTCAGTGGATTAGATATTGGTACAATACAGCATTTCATGTATTATTTAGATGCAATCGAGTCCATTTACATGAACCAGATCATAACTAGTTAGTTGTGTACTGTTAATTTAGAAATCGTGCAATCATCATTTCATTGTTCACGGAAAAATTATGAGCAAACAAAACAGACTCCATAAATATTGGTACCTTGATAATCTTTTTAAACTTACATGTTTTTATCATTCATGGTTCTCATAACTATCTATATCTACATATCATTATTATATGACATATCAGAGAAAATCAAAGCCACCACTTTTTATTTTTATTTAAGTCAAAAATTTGATGAATTACTCGGCCCCAATTATCGAAACAAATGCACCCCTAATATTTTGGAATATTTCGGAATGTTCTGATGAGGCCACGTCATTTTTTGTTTCTGGACCGTTTGATCTTGATTCAATAAATCATACTCAGGCAAGTTCATAGAGCATGCATATGCAAGGCCGGCCCTGGATATTGGCCGGAGAGGCAATAGCCTAAGGCCTCCCGAAATCCAGGGTCTCATATATATATATATTTTTTTTGAAGCTTCAGCAGGCGAATTGACTTGCTGAGATATCATTGAATAAAAGTTAAAAAATAAAATAAAATTGTTCCAAACATATTTATAGAATCGAAAGAAAATGAAAGAAAGAAGGAAGAAAGAAAAAAGACACACACAACAAACATCATAAGCCCGCGGAATCAACTACTAATCTAACTCAACTCTCGCTTTGCTCTACTAACAATGTGTCAACCAGTTTGTCGTTTGATGTGCACTCTCGGATAAGACACACTCCTTGGACGGTCTTGTTTGGCGGATGATTTTGAGATTGCGCTTCTTCCAGATACACCAACAGGTGCTAAGCCATTCAGTGTCCCATTTTTAATCCGGTGTACAGGTGTAGATCAATATATATATTGTAAGCATTTATCAATAGTTAATTAATTGTGTACATAATTATAAGAAGATTTTTTTTTGTGTGTGTGAAATTCCGTACAAATCACCCATGGTTAGACAATTATAAGATTCTAAGAAGCCGAGATTAACATAACCACTTATATTTGTGTCAAACAATGTGTAGTGAGTAGTTTCTGATGAGAACGAGAAGATTTGATAACACTCTGTGCTACGCCACAATTTTTTTTCATCTATTTAATATTTAGAATGAAGATTATAAAATATGAAAAATAATATATTTATGGTACTTCATCATAAAAAATAAAATAAAAACAATTCAATAGAAAAAGGGATTTAATATTTTTTTTCCCAATAATTAGGAAAAATAGGAGTTTTTGAAAAAAATGCCCTTTCCAAAAAAAAAAAAAAAAAATTCCCACTCTTTTTATAAATTATACACCCTTCAATTTTTTTCATCTGGAATAAAAAAAACTCTTTTTGTAACATAGGGACATTTTTGTCATATTACATCTGTGCTAGGGTTTTGATTTTCCTCTTGGCTATAAGATAACTCCTGTCCTTAATTTCCTAACGCCGCCGAATTATATCTCTCAAATTTGTTATTTTTTCCGATGTTTTTTCAAATCCATTTTTTGTTCTTCAAAACGTTCTTTCTTGGTAGATTTTATTTGTTGTTTTTGGTGGATTTGATTTATTTTGGTTTCCGAGGATGATTAAAACAAACTTTCGTTCTACTGAAGCGTTTTGATTTTCGCGTTGTGGAATCAATGGAGACCTGAACTGAGGAAACCCAATAAATTTCTATGCCATTTATGCTTTTTCCTATTTCAATGTTTGCTATTTCTTTAATTTTGATAAAACAATTTTTTTAATTGAGATTGAATCGCCCTGTGAAGATTGATTTATTTCAAGTAGTGGCCTGATTCAATTGATGAATTTATTAAAACAGAGGGTGATTTTGAACATTTCTTTTTTTCGATTATCATCTTTGTTTTACAATTTCTGTGGATAGTATAAATTTATTGTATGTAGTTGTTTTTTATCCCTATGAATGAATCAAGATCAAAATTTAGTTTCAGCCTTGTCTGATTTCAATCTGTTGATACAACATCATATTCTGAGGGGTGTAATTTTAATAGTTGGTCTTATTATTGTTTGATTTTCCATTTTGCTTCCAGTATCTTTCATTATTTCAATCTTATTCCGAATTTGATCGAATTTACCAGAAACTATTAATATGTGATTAAGCTATTAATATCAGTTTTGATTCTGCATTTCTTTCTTCTGAAGAACAAATCATTGTGAAATTTGATTTTTAATCTTGCAATAGTGTAATTAGTAATTCGCTACAAAGATCAGTTTTGCTTCTCCATTTCTATCTTCAGAAAAACAAATTACTGTTGAATTGATTTTTATTGCAATTGTGTAATTGATAATGTGAGAATAATTTCAACAAATTAGCTATATTACGAATCTGAATTTACATCCCGTTGTCTGTCAAGTTTCATGAATAATTAAATTATATTTACGAGATTGTGATGAGTTCTATTTGAATATAATGTTTGAGAGTAGATTGCAATTAAACCATGCAATTTAACAACTTCGATATAAAGATAACTTGGGCAAAGTAAATCTAGCACTTAATTTTAGTAATAAAGCATAAAGAAGTAAGGGGTAATATCACGTATACCCTTCCAAAAACCCAAAATATCAAATTTACCCCTCCAAAACTGAAAATATCAAATTTACCCTAACTTTATTTTATATCAAATTTACCCAAAATTCTATTTTACCATCCAAATTAATAAAAAAATAATGTAGTATGACTTTATCACAACGGCACCGTATATATACTGTTTTCTCATTTTATATATTGTTTTGCCATTTTATATACTGTTGTTTATTCTTTGTATATTTTTTATTTTTTTACTTTTATATACTATTTTTTCTTTTTATATATAGTTTTCCCATTTTTATATATTGTTTTCACTTTAATGTATATACTGTTATTAGAAAATTAATTATATATATATTGTTATGTACATATTGTTATTAGAAAATAAATTATATATGTTGTTATTGGATCCGTCGTGAGCAGTCGTCTACTGATAAATCGTGCTCTATCGGGTCCTTAATATATATTTAAACTAAAATAAGAGTTGAGGGACATATTAGTTAACTAAATATATTATTTATTAAAGTAATTAAGTTTTAGAAGATTAAAATATAGTTAATTTGGTAAATTGGGTAAATTTGATATTTTAGAAGTTTGAAGTGGGTAAATTTGATATTTTAGAAGTTTGATATGGGTAAATTTGATAATAGTTAAATTTTAGAAGGGCAAATTTGATATTATGAACTTTAGAGGGGCAAATTTGATATTTTGAGTTTTTGGAAGGGTATACGTGAAAACCCCAAGAAGTAAAAAGTTTGTAATAACATTTGATAATCAACATTAAATTTAAAATATTTTATAAAATCAAAAATCTTATTTACTCCAAATATTTAATTAATGAAATATCTATTATATCCAATATATTTCTACTGAAATATTATCTTAAAATGTAAGTCTACTAAAATGCATCGAAACTAGATTTTAAATCTTATTTACTCCAAATATTTAATTAATATAATATCCATTATATCCAATATATTTATACTGAAATAATATCTTAAAATGTAAGTCTATTAAAATACATCAAAACTAGATTTTATCATCACAAAGAACCAATGGTTATTTACTACATCAAAATAGATTTTATCATCTCAAACAAACTGACTAGTATCGAACAATAAGATTAATTTAGTTTTTTTCTTTATTTAATTATTCTCATTGGCCTATAGTAATTTGGCACAGATATAATCTTTCTTCGCTTGCTTGTAATCATTGCATGTTCTGCAACCATATTTCATAGAAAATTAAGTTTCATGATTATATGAACTAATATTTAACTATATGGACGTAATTATAAATGAATTGAGAAAGAAATAATAAAAAATGTTATACCAAGGGCTTGTGATGTCAATTATTTCTATTGGTTGCCTTTTAACCCATCAATTAGAACTTATTTGCGCTCTCTGATAGGAGACCAAAGCTCACTTTCAAATTCGAGTGGATCTTTTAATAATGTCATGGCTAAGCCTTCTTGATCCTCTACATTATTTCAAAAAAAAAAATCAAATACAAAAATTTACTAAAATCAAGAAGTAATATAAATAATTTAATACATTATTTTCTTGTGAGTTGTGATCGTTTTGATTTTCTCTGATATATCATATAATATGTTTGTAGTTAAGCAAATTCATGATCAATCAAATAAGATAAGAATAAGTATAACATGAAATGGATAGAATGTCCCACTATTTATTGAATTTGTTTTATTTTGTCATAATTTTTCTGTGAACAGAAAGTGATGATTGCATGATTCTAGACGGAGACATGCAAATGGGCTTCCATTTTTAACTAATTTTTTTTTTATGTTCAATTCATTGAGTGAGTTGAGAGGCTTTGCGAAAAATATGCTAAATGACGTTTGCCGGGAATTAAAATCATGATCTTTTTCTATACATACAAATCTTTTAACTAACTAGATTATAAGTTATTTGTAAAATCTTGAACCCTATGTGGTGCTGAGGATATATTTGTGGCAGGCATTTGCTAAAAAATTTAGGATATTATATACTTACATTTTTTTTATCATTTCATATCGACTATATTCGAAATAAGTATGAGTAATAAATAAAAAAAATAAAAAAAACTTGCTGATGACTCCGCACTCCTCTCAAGCATTTCACACTCTTCCATAATTCCATTATATTGTCATACTATCCTTTTTGTTTATATTATTTGTTTAATTTTTTTAGCTTTTGAAAACCATTTTATTAATAGAAAGAAAAGTGTGATTACATAAGATTAACAAAAAAGAACCAAAAAGCAGACCATCTAAAGAGATCAAAATAAAATAAAATTTAACAGTATTCACTAAAAACATTAAAAGTAGAATGCATGCTATCCACCAAAATTGAGGATTTTTGCATGCGAAGTACTTAACAAAATGCACACACCAGAAACAAACTTGGCTATCTTTAAGAATTAAATTGGAATTTCAACAAGGGTGACACAATAGCAAATGCAGAACATGCAACATCTTAACATATTTTTAACATTTAGCAGTTGTGAAAACAATTTCATCATTGGATGTAAATTTACAAAAGAAGTGAACAATGTACTACAATATAGTATCAAAAGACGACAATGATCATTGATCACGGTTTAATTTTACACTAGCGGCACCTTCGCGCTTTGCACGAAATTTAAAAGCATTATGTAGAATACCATTTTAGTTTTACATCAGTTAATTTAGATTACAACAACAATATTTATATTCAAAAGCCACAAAATGTGGCATTATTATAACATTGCATAGTATTGATATGTACAAAATTGAACACAACATAAGGTTTTAAAATTGACAATGCTCATTGCCAAAACATTGATAGACATATACATTGCATACAACATAAAAGTTCAAAAAAATAATGACCGAAAAAAGATGAATGTAGATCCATTCGATATATCCTGATAGCTGATTGGTTTTAAAAATGCTCCATTATTTAGCAACCTATTATAATTTACAAACATACCCATTCATTATCTCACAAGAAAAAAAAATTATTATAATAAATTGATTTTATTATGTACAGGACAGGTGGAAAAGAAAAGGAGCTATTTTCTCCATCAGTTGAGGAACCTGAAAATAAAATTAAGGAAAGTCCAAAAGTGGACTTCTAATGTCTTCAGCGAGAATTCTTAGTTTAATTGTTGTGAACGTGATGATGTGGATTTCTGTTTCTCTTGCAAATGCTTCCCAGCACCTAAGAATCTATCTTTTATCTCTTGCCCCAATTAAATTTAAGAAATAAAAAATATTAACTTTGAATTAATCAATGAAGTAAAAAGAAAGTGAAATAAAAGAATGAAACATGCAGCTCTTTCAGTGCATTCAGCAAAAGGACATGTCTGTTCTTCGAGTTGTCACCCGCTAAAAGATGAAAAGAAAATAAAAAAATTATTAGAAAAGGGAAATTTACTCTTAGTATTGTACTGCTGGCACCGACCTAAGGATATTTTTGCTAAGTCCAATCAAAAACTTAGTCTTACTTCATTAGATATTAGTTTCTAGTTAAGCCATTTTGCACAAATTTATACCTATAAAAAGTGAAATATTAATATCTTCTTTAATGATTAGGTTGCGGAAAAGTCTCTTATCTTCAAATCCGAGGGACTGACAGTAATGAAAATACAACGTGAATGTCGATGGACAATTTTTGCACCAAACCTGAAATTAGTAAATTAGTCAATTAGTTCCAAAATAATAATAATAATAATAATAATAATAATAATAATAATAATAATAATAATAATAATAATAATAATAATAATAATAATAATTTCCTAATTTCTACTAATGCAAGGGGTTAATTGAAAATAACCTCAACTGGAGTGAGTGCTTTCTTTTCATCATTTTATCTTATTTTTGCTTTTTGGTGTCCATTTTTAAACCCGGTATACTACGTAATTGTAATTTTTTTTTCAAACAGCCCGTAGGCATAATCTCAATTTCGTTAATTAACACATAAAAAACAAAAAGTTCAAAATGATAATTATAAATGAAAAACAAAAATAAGAAATAATCTAATATTTTATCCTATTATAACCTTGATCATAAGAAATACATGAGCTCATAACTGAGTAATTGCAATCCCTCCTGGCTTGTTCTGAAATCCAATTAATCAAAATAAAATTGAAGGAAATAATTATAATTTGAAATAAGTTGACAATGGAACTCGAAGGAATCAACTCAAGTCCCTGAAATAAAATGAAATGATAACTATGTATTGTACCTCTTTGCAATTGACGGTAATAACAGAGATTAGGTTCAGTCAAAAGAAGTCATGTGTTTGAATGCACATAATTGAATTGATATTATGCTAAATAAAAGAGGCCATTTTCAATAAACCCCTAAAGTTTCTCGAAGTTTCAAATAACACCCTAAAGCAACTATTTTTTTAATAGTAGTAAAATCAAAATATAATAAATTAGAAAAGAAAGCAACACCTTTCATTACCTGCCCTCTTTGAAGTTAAATAGGGATCGCAATCTCAGAATTGACATCTTCAAGCGGCGGATTCAATTGCTTGGTCACTGCAACATCACAACCTAAAAACCAAAAATGTCATTTCTTTACACTAAACAAACACATAAAGGCATAAAAACAAAGATATTAGAAAAAAATGGCAAGAGAGGAATTAGCAGTGATGTGAGATTTCACAAACACATATCAATAAAACTAAAAACGAAATTTGTTAATGTGTTTTGGATTCGTGTATACTTGGGAGTAAGGCTGAATTAGCACTTAATTGAGAGTCTAGTATAAAATTGACTTCAATTTTCAATACAAAAAAAGCCAAATCCTCTCCCACCTTGTTTAAGAATAGTAGAAGATATTACTGGAGAGGCCGTCTCTCAGAGAGAAAAACGAACGGAATCCGAACCGAAACAGAGGGAAACAAAAGTACAACAGAAACACAGGTTTCTCTCTAAATTACTATTACTAATCGTAATTTCAATTCTATTTAATAGATCGAAAAATGCATGCATTGAAACACTGCAAAAGAATGAAGATTTGAAGGAAAGAATAGGGGAGAAACAAAAGAAGAGATGAAACAAACCTCATGCAATGTGATGACATTAGGATGCTTCTGTATCTTCAATGTCCCAATTTCCCTCTTCACCTGATCAAATTTCAAAGCAAAAGGGGAAAAAATGTAAAGAATTCCAAATAAACAAAAAGTGTTTGAACTTTGATTCTTCATAGAGAGTAAAAGGGAGGGGTTAGATTAGGACCTGATGGTCAATTTAAGTGAGTAATCTCTTCAAATCAAAGATTTGAATGGTGAAGGATTCTCCAGTTGCCACATCACTCGCATATTCACCTTTACAGGCAGATTGGACAAAAACAACGGCATGGACACACCATGGTATCGGAGACAGAAGCCACTACCTATACATCGATCCAATCCGCCGGCGGTAACGCATCAACGGAGGCAGTGGTGCCTGGTGCGGAGTCCGGCAGAGGAGGAGGAGAGAAGGAGGCTGCGGCGGTGGACCGGCCGCCCGAGGCTGGAAGAGAGAAGGCGGAGAGAGGCCGGGGAGAGAGAATGCAAATGGAAGGGGCATGTGTTTAGCTCAGAAATCAGACGAAGCAATTAAAGAGGGGAAAACGAATTGACACGTAGCAAAGATCTCAGCCTTTAAATCATCTCATCTGAGGGTCATAATTAAAAGGCCCCGGTGTCTCATTAAAATTAGGGGAAAATGTTAAGTTTTAAAACCTATTAATATTATTATAAAGAAAAGTAGAAGGGAAGGAGAAAAGAGAAATTCCAATTTTTTGACAGCCGTCTATTGCTTCAACTCTTTTGACAACCGTTGAGATATTGAGTGACAAACTGTCCAGAAATTGAACAAATGTACATAAGAAGACATGCAAACAAAGTAGATATAATTTAGATCATTAAAACTGTATCATAAGGACATAAATTGCTTAATTAATCATGACATCTGAGTCATCAAAACAAAATCACACGACTCAAAATAAACAGAACACCGTCTCGACCTAGACATCCAGAAAACCATCCTAAAATTAATCCTATTATAAATTCGAAAACAAAGCTGTAACTCTTACTAATAAGTCAACTGCACATTCTAACAAATGAATTCTGTTTTTGGACCCTTTCAACGGCCCACAAGATCAACTGTTATTACAAGTCAATATCTCGAGAATTATTCTCACACACTGCAATTATTCACACTCATTTCAAAATTCACACGCTTGTTTATTGTTTTACAACAAACAATTATTTTAGATGAGTTTTATGATTATAAATTCTCAACAAAAGAAAATCACTTCATCAATTAATTAATCTATTTACTTCTTGTTTTTCTCTCATCGGCCCATAACCGTCTGATGCACATATAAACCATCTTGATACATTCTCATACAACTCTTCAGCCATGGGTGTTCTGTACGCATTTTCACAAAAAAAAAATCGTCAAATAATTTGTATATATAATTACTAAACAGACTTTTCGGAACTTTAATTTTAATTATAGAATATTTGCAATTTTGCAATGAATTAAGAAAGAAATAATAGAAGTTATGCATATATATACCCAATGCTTGTTGTGCAGTTAATCTTTTCCTTATATCACGCTTTAGCAAACTCTCAAAGATTTTTTTTTGCATTTTCTGATATGGCGGGCCACGGTTGCCCTTCGAACTTTAGCGGGGCTTTCAAAATAGCCTTGACTAAGGCTTCTTGATCACCACCCTCTATATTATTTCAAACAAATGGTTATAAATATATATTTTTTTGTAGTATCTTATTATTTTCCATATTTTTAACGTGCATAACAAAAGGAGTATTAAGTTTACGAAACTTACCGACCCAAAATGGCGGTTGACCGCATAAAAGAACGTATATTATTACGCCGGCGCTCCATATGTCGGATTCCTGACTATGATATCTTAAATAAACCTCCGGAGCGGTATAAAGTGGGCTACCTACTGGGTCCGTGAACTTTTGGCCTAAATAAAAGAGAAGTAAAATTAATTAACTGATTTTACGCACAAATGATAAGGCTCTAATTGATAATTGATTAGCTTAGGAAAGAAGTATCTAAATAATGTACCTGGCGCGAAAGGAACAGAAAGTCCAAAATCAGTAAGTTTCAAAGTAGCCGTTTCTCCTTCATTTACGAACAGAAAATTATTAAGCTTTATATCGCGGTGCATTATGCTGTTCTAATGACAGACCTATATTGTACATAAAAAGATATTTGTAGTTGACTTGGCTGATATTAAGTGCCCATATAAACAATCATATAATATATCTAAAACCTGAATACCTGATCATGCTTATTGTTTCAAAATATAAAATAAAAGATTAATTACCTGGATCGCTCGTAAGATATCTTTCGCAAGTATTCCGGCCGAAATTTCAGAGTAATAACCATTGTTAGCTATTCTTTGACCCAAGTCGCCACCTTCGCAAAGTTCCATTATCAAATGGATAAAGCGATTATCTTCATACGTAGCTTTTAATGTGGCCAAGTTGGGATGCGATGGCAACCGTTGCATTATCTCGAATTCCCTTTGCATGTTGTCTTTGTGAACTTGATTTCTGAGTTTTCTTTTGGGATCGATTTGCAAGCATATCTCTGGCCGGTTATTTGATCCGTGCACATATAGGTAGTCCCTATTATAAGACAATTTGTTTTGATAAATAGAATCAAACAAATCTTAAGTTATACTAATAATGATAATAACAAAGATGATGATAGCGACAATAATGATGAAGTATTAAATTGAATGTAACTTAAGATGAAGTACTATTTGATTGAGAAATGAAGTTAGAATTAAACTAAATAGAAGTTATCACGATTAAACTAATAATCAATACCAAATCAAGACCTATTCACACCTTATTTAAAAAAAGTCATGCAATTTAAATCGAATATTATAACTATGTAAGTAATAAAAATACCGAAGTAGCCTCGGCCTAGTTCATTGCCAATTTCATAGCGGCTTAGCACGTTAGTGCCTGTCATATGCCTCAAAATTGCATTTGCTGAATTCCCATTTCTCTTGAACTGATAGGTTCCTTGACGAATCCATTGGATTGTTCCATTTCGATCTTTTGAGAGAACAAGAATGGACAGAATGAAAAGATGTTCGGCAAAATGTGTAGTAGAAACAAGAGAATTGGAGGAGGGAAGATTTGAGAGAATAAGGATGAAGATAGCTAGAGAATGGTTTCAATTGAATATTTGTGTTTCTGAAATTCCACAAAATGTGTAGTAGAAAGAAGAGAGTTGAGCGAGGAAAGAGTTGAGAGAATGAGGACGAAGAAAGAGAATGGTTTCAATTGTGAATGTGTGTCTGTGAAATCCTTATATAGCCTAAAGAATGGCTAAAAACTGCACACAACTTTTCGGCTATTAACGGTTACTAAACTGGATGCAACTTCTGATCAATAAACTGTACGCATCTCTCCAACTCTTTCTCATTCTGAGAACGTATACCGAGGGAAGGGTTTTTGCTTTTTTTTTTTTTCTTTCCAATTGTAAATGTATAGAAGTAGGCTTGTAAATACTTTATTTAATAATATTCATTTTGGATGTGGGATATTGTCATATTGAAGGCCCACTCCAAATTTTCTCAACTAAAAAAAGAGAGATTTTCTACTTTCTAGTCAAAACAAAAAGTCAAAACAAAAGACCAAAAAACCCTCAATTGAATCATTGAGCTACCCGCCAGTATTATACTGAAATTTTAAATGGTAAAAATCCTATTTTCTCTCTTCATTTATCAGACAATTTGTTGCAGATATTTTTTTTAGTCGAATTTATTGCAGATATGTTCTAATCCATCAGATTTTGAGAAGAAGAAGATATTGATTTTCATAGATTTGCTTAATTGATTGAATTATTCACTTGACTACCGTAATAATAATATATAGCTAGTAGCTATCCACATCCTCTAATAACTACCTAAATTAACTACCTCACTTATCATGCTATTGGTGGATGTTACAGCATACTATTAGAAACAAATTGTCACACCCCAAAATCGAAGCGGACCCCTTACGATTTAATTAGCTTAGGGGTTTGGTCATTTTTTTGATAGATCATGAGAAGGATATAGATTTATGATAATCGATTCATTCATTAATTATTAGTTGATATTTTTTTATATTGGGACTCTTGTTAATTATTTATATTTTTACAAGTCAGAACACAAGAGTGACAGAGCTGTAACTCGTACTAACAAGTCAATTGCACATTCTAACAAATGAATTTTGTTTTTGGACCTTTTCAACGGCCAACAAGATCAAACTGTTATTACAAGTCAATATCTCGAGAATTATTCTCACACACTGCAATTATTCACACACTCATTTCACAATTCACACCCACCTAGAGAGATTATAGCTTGTTTATTGTTTTACAACAAACAATTTATTTTAGATGGAGTTTTATGATTATAAATTCTCAACAAGAGAAAATCACTCCATCAATCATTCTATTTACCTATTGTTTGTTCTCTCATCGGCCCATAGCCGTCTGATGCACATATAAACCATCTTGATACATTCTCGTACAACTCTTCAGCCATGGGTGTTCTGTAAGCAATTTCACAAAAAAAATTCGTCAATAATTTGTATACAATTACCAAAAAGATTTTTGGGAACTTTAGTTAATATAGAATATTTTGCAATTATGCAATTGTTTAAGAAAGACATAATAAAAGTCATGCATATATACCCAATGCTTGTTGTGCCGTCAATCGTTTTCTTATATCGCGCATCACCAAACCCTGGATGAAATTTTTTGCGTTATCTGAAATGGTAGGCCACGGCTGCCTTTCGAACTTCAGTGGGTCTTTCAAAATCACTGCGGCTAAGGCTTTTTGATCCTCTACATCATTCAAACAAATTGTGTCCAAATTCTATAAAAATTTACTAAAACCCAAAAATTATTTTTGTATATTGTTTGTAGTATCTTATCATTTTCCATATTCTTAAAGTGTATAACAAAAGGAAAATTAAGTTTATGGAACTTACCGCCCGCCCAAAATGGCGGTTGACCGCATAAAAGAACGTATATTATTACGCCGGCACTCCGTATGTCGGATTCCTGACCCTGATGTTTTAAATAAACCTCCGGAGCCGTATAAAGTGGGCAACCCGGACCGTCCGTGAATTTTTGGTCTAAAACAAAAGAGAAGTAAAATTAATTAACCGATTTTACTCACAAATGATAATGGTCTAATTGATACTTGATTAGCTTTGGAAAGAAGTATCTAAATAACGTACCATACGCGAAAGTAACAGAAAGTCCAAAATCGGTAAGCTTCAAAGTAGCTGTTTCTCCTTCGTTTGCGAACAGAAAATTATTAGGCTTTATATCGCGGTGCATTATGCCGTTCTGATGACATACCTATTAAATTATATATAAAAGATAATTTTAATTGATTTGTGATATTAAGTGCCATATAAACAACCATATAATATCTCTAAAACCGAATAATTACTCGATGGATCGTGCTTACTATTCCAAAAAAATTAATAAAAGATTAATTACCTGGATCGCACGTAAGATAACTTTTGCAAGTATTCCGGCTGAAATTTCAGAGTAATAACCATCGGTAGCTATTCTTTGATTCAAGTCTCCACCTTCGCAAAGTTCCATAATCAAATGAATAGAGCGATTATCTTCATACATAGCTTTTTAATGCGGCCAAGTTGGGATGCGATGGCAACTGTTGCATTATCTCGACTTCCCTTTGCATGTTGGCTTTGTCAACTTGACTTCTGAGTCTTTCCTTTAAGATCGATTTGCATGCATATCTGTTGCCGGTTATTTGATCCGTGCACATATAGGTAGTGCCTATTATAAGACACAGTTTGTTTTGACAAATATAATCAAGTAAATATTAAATTATAGTAATAATGATAATAACATTGTCTATTAAAAAAAAAAAAGAGATAATAACATTGATGTTGATGATGACAAAGATATTGATGATGGAAGTATTAAATTGAAAGGAACTTAAGATGAAGTACACTATTTGATTGAGAAATCAAGCTAGAATTAAATTAAATAAAAGTTATAAAGATTAAACTAATAATCGATACCAAATCAAGACCTAATCACACATTATTTAAACAGTCACGCAATTTAAATTGAATATATTATAACTATGTAAGTAATAGAAATACCGAAACAGCCTCAGCCTAGTTCAACGCCTTTCGTAGCGGCTTAGCACGTTAGTGCCTGTTATATTCCTCAAAATTGCATTTGTTGGATTCACATTTAGAGGCCTTGGAACATAATTGGAGTTTTCTTCCCATTGATTTTGTCGAACTTGTAAGTTCCTTCTGTTCAAATGATTCTCTTGAACTGATAGGTTCCTTGAAGAACCCATTGGATTAAAGCAATTGCCCATTTCGATCTTTTGAGAGAACAAGAATGGCCAGAACGTCTAGTAGAAAGAAGATCAAGAACAAAATGTGTAGTAGAAAGAAGAGAGTTGAGAGAAAGACGAGTTGAAATAAGGATGAAGAAAGAGAATGGTTTCAATTGTTTATTTGTGTTTCTGAAATTCGACAAAATGTGTAGTAGAAAGAAGAGAAGAATGAGGATCAAGAAAGCGAATGGTTTCAATTGTGCATTTGTGTTTGTGAAATCTTTGTATACCCTTAAAAAACTGTACGTAACCTTTCGGCTAATAACGGCTATTAAACTGGTGGATCCAACTTTTGTTCAATAAATAAACTGTATGCATCTCTCCATCTCTTTCTCATTCTTCAAAAAATGTAAATATTTTATATTTAAAATTCAAGAAAAATGTAAATATTTTATATTTCGGAATTATATCAATTTATTTGCTTTGTAGGGTCTTTTCATCAATCAATCAATTATACAATTTATACAATCTAAATCCAAGTCTACAATCTATATGTACTGGACCAAATGCAAGTCTTCATAGTTGGTCAATTCACGAATAATTCAAAAAACGCGAAATTCGCGTCTCAAATAATTCGTATTTCTTCATGAATTTTTTACAAGAGAAAAATTCGGCCCGAATTTTACGAATTTTTACCAAATAATAATATTTTTTCAATTATTTCTAAATAAAAAGTTTATATTTAAATAATTTATATACTGAATTATTATGAACAATTAGTCGAATTGATAAAGCATTACTATCTCAGTTCTATTTGACCGATTTAGAAAATATTCAATACGAATTATACACTAACTAACGTATCGCGAATGATATTATTCGCGTATTACGAATGGACTACCTATGCTCCAAACTATAAACAGTCTAAACTCTCTCTCTCTCATTCTCACTGTGAGATCTCCAGGCAGAATAGAATCACAGTATAAATAAAACATTCGCAACACCAAAAGAAATCCTTATATATATTATCGCCATGGAAGGAGGAGAAGGAAAGCTTCTGCTAACAACAACACAAACCCTCTTCTTCCCCTCTCCTTCCCTGCTCCGCAAACCCCTCCTGCGCTCCATCTCGCAGGTCCAGGCGGGGTACGAGGGGGCAGAGAGAACCGCCAAGTCTTGGCTCGCCGGGCAGCCGCTCTTCGTCGAGGCGGCCGTCTCCGGCGCCGCTGCAGCCCTCCAGGGCGCCTTGGTTGCTGGGTCTGTTTCCTGTTTGGATGGCGATGATTTTGATTTTGGTTTGCGTGATTTATCGAATTTTGTCTCCCTCAGGCCTAAAAAGAGGGGAAATCAGGTGAATAAATCAGAAGAAGTAGAGAAATTTTCTACGTTTGAATTGTAATTTAGACGTGATGCTGCCTAAAACCTCAATTAAACCCCAAAAACCCAAAAAAAAAGTTCAATTGAATTACCCAACAAGTACTAAACACTGGTATTATACTGAAATTTTGGATGGTGACATTCGGGCTTTGTCTTAATTGTTCAGACAATTTGTTTCAGGTATCTTTGAGCGGTCCAATTGAACAAGCCCGCAATTTTGCAGTGATGGCAGGGGTGAATGCGAGTATTTCCTCTACAATGAAGAGAATTAGAGGCACTGAGGATATCCAAAGCAGGTTTCTTTTTCGTTAAGCTTTTCTTTTATAAATTCTAAAAATTTCAATTCAAGCAGTTGAAACAATTTATTCCTCAATTGTGCAGTTATGCCCCAATTTAATCCCATAATTAGATTTCCACGGTTTGATCTCAGTTATATAATTTAGCCCCCCAATTAAGCTTGATTTGTTGTCAATTTAATCTAAATTAGCCTTAAGCTACTCTAAGTTGCGCAATTTAACACTGGTAGAACAGAAGTGATTCGAAAATGGAAAACAATTTGACCGAGTTTCAAACAAGTATCACAACCGCAAAACCAGTATAGTAGTACATAATATTAATTTTGTTTCAGATTTGAAATATTTATTTATTTTTTATTTATTACAATATACTATTTATACAGGATGATAGCTGGTTTTGGATCAGGAGCGGTATTCTCTATAGTAAGCGGTATTGGAGCTGAATCCCGCTCTAAACAAACCGCTTTTGCTTTCTCTTCTGGTTTGCTTTTCGCGTTTCTTCAAGCTGGTCTTTTCAAGGTAATTGTTGGAAATTTTCTTCTATGCCCCTGAGAAACAATAAAATTACAATACCCCTACAAAACCGTTGTTTTTGCAATTTAGCTCTTTTGTCTAATTTATGTTTTTTTGTGAAAATGTATTTTTGTAGTTGGGCCAAGCGATATCACCAGCAAAAAATGTCATTCAAAACTTTGGCTAATTAAAAGAGTCGATTTTTTTAATTATAAACACAATGCTGCTTCTTACTGACAGGTGTGGAAATGATACTACTGGTATATTAAAATTTTATTATTTTTATTAGTATTTTTAGGGTTTAGGGTTTAGAGTATGTTGCAATTGTGGTACTGGATTTTGCAATCCTGCTTTTCAGGTCTAATATCAAATTATTATTTTTATAAACAGAGTATAATAATTGAAGGCTGGTAATTGATGAGGCGGATTATGTTGTTTTGTAAAGAAAAAATGTAGACATTTTAGAATTATAGAATTTTCTTTTTGTTTTAATAAAAATTACCATTTTATTATTATTTGTATGTATAATATTTTACTATTTGATTTTTTTTATTGATAACTATAGATGAATTAGTTTTTTTTTAATACTAATTATCAAATTTTATTTGGTTACTCGGTAACTTCGTTTTGCGTAATATTATATATATTTATTTTCGGTGTGACATGCGCTGTTATTGGAAAATATGTTTTGCACTTGCACAAATCTCATGAATTACCTTGTTATCATGAAAACACAAATTGCATTGTATAGTGGCTCAAATTTCGTGAATATACTCATCTCATTTGCTAGTGCTATGGGCAGGGAAAGTAATATTCTAGTAAGGACAGGTAGTTTTTGTGTCAATAAACATTTTTATCCTTATTAATAATAGAGATTTGGTATGCACTGTCAGTTTATTTATTATCTGGTTGACAAATTCAAAAATCTATAAAAGAATTACAAAAATATATATTGATATACATAAAGGTGGGATGAACATGTAAAAAATATGACACGTAATATATTGAGATTCACATGGAAATTTATAATATTAAAAAAGTTATAATGGGCGTATAAAAAAAAAATATAATAGTTCTATATAAAGGTAAAGGTATAAATTATTTATAAAAAGTTATAAAGTTATGTAATGGACAATTGGACTAATAAAAAGTTATAATGGACACATGAATATTTATAAATATATAATGAGCGGTCTTTAGTAAGTGTTTAAGCAGTTGATATGCAAATATTTCCCTAAAATATTTTCAGTTCAAGAATTGAGAGCAAAAAATGATTTTACAGAAAAACATGTCATTAAAATTACTTTTTGCCTATACGACAATCACAAACCTTAAAAAGTAGACAGGGGGTATGAAAATTGAAATCCATCTAATATTGGCACTCAATTTAAAATGCATCCAATAAGCTAAGGTTATAATTTATGTAGTGATAGATAATGCGCAAATAATCACTGTATTGTAATAGAACAACAACTTACAGCAAATAAGAAAATAATGGAAAAGAAATGCAAAGAAAGTGATAACTAATATTTTTTGTTAACACAGGATGACCATCTTCATAAAGCTATTGAATTTAAATTATAAAATCAATTGTTTATGAATTAGTTACAATCAGACCGGACTAATGGTGCATTTATCCCATTTTCTATCCATCCATCCATCCATCCAATTACTAATCTTATCAAAAATCAAAATACAGGTGCGTTGAATTTAATTCCATGGTGACGTTTCACATTTGACTCTATGTCAAAGACAAGGCACCTGTCCAATCCTCATTCCACAATCTATAACCATCCATGTAACGCTTCATATAAAGAATAATATGTGACTCGCTACATGTAAAGATGAACAGTGGGAGACATTAAGTACGGATGTCCCGACCTTCGAGTTCGGTCCAAAAAAAGGCAAAGGAGGAGAGAAAATAGGGAGACTTGTAATAATAACAAAGAAAATAAGAATAGGAAAAATGTGAAAATAAAGAAGCAACCGTGTTCATATCCAGTGTGGAGATTACTGGTGTTATCCATTTTCATGTTTTTGATAAGTTTTTTAATATGATTTTGAACTGTGATGATGAATTAATTTCAAAATTTACTATTATCTACGAAATCTAATGTTTGGATCATTTTTTAAATGATTATATAAGTTTAATGTGTTGAGCCATGATTACATTGATAAATTTCCAAATATTGAAATGCATATTTTTACATTAAGCATAAAAATTATATGATATACAAGAAATAGTACATTCCATGATATTTTCAAAAAAAAAAAAAAAAAAAAAAATAGTACATTCCATGTTAAAATATCTGGTTATGCAAAACCATATTGCCAGGCAAGCAATACAGTTAGGCAGTTGCATCAATGAAATAATAACTCACATCACACCCATTTTATCTTCTAT
Source organism: Juncus inflexus (assembly GCA_024447665.1). Taxonomy (NCBI): domain Eukaryota; kingdom Viridiplantae; phylum Streptophyta; class Magnoliopsida; order Poales; family Juncaceae; genus Juncus; species Juncus inflexus. The sequence goes on along the minus strand of JAJHPC010000013.1, from coordinate 7,357,345 downwards.
ACAAACTATAAAAACTGGATGGACGTGAATTAGGTGGTTAATGGAGAAGATCGAAACCCAGCAAAGAAATCTCGACAAGCCATAGAATCTCCATCCCATCAAAAAAACATAACCCTCCTCTTCTCTCCTCTCTTCTCTCTTCTCCCTCCGAATCAAACAATAAAATCGAATTCAATCGCCGGCCAGCCGAGCTACTGGGCAGAGGCGGATGTTAAATTCGCGCGAAAATCTGAACCGAAGGAGAAGAGGGGGGAGTTGTTTGTTGTAAATGGATCTGAAGGAGAAAGGCCGGTCAATTTCGCCGGACCGGAGTTGCTCGATCTGCCTCGACCCGGTCGTGGACCGGACCGGCGCCAGATCCGTTGCCAAACTCCATTGCGGCCATGATTTTCATCTGGGTGAGTTTTTGTTTTGTTTTTTGGTTTGGGGTTTTGGGAACCTGATCGGGCTGAATTTGGGAGAATTGTGATGTAGTTTGATTAAGGGGTAGTTGTTGAAGTTATTAATCTGCATTTGGGTATTCTGTTTTGGTTGCATATTTGTGTTATTATTGTTTGAGTTTGAATTGTAATTGTATAAAATCTGGACCTTCTATGCTTGCCTTAGGCAATTTTTATCATAATTGTTACTCTGAAATATAGAATTACAAAATTATTTATTTTACGGGATCAAATCCTGCTAGCACAAAATTGCATGAATTTTTCATAAAATATAATATGGAAAATTTCATTTTTGTATAGTATTTCCTCAAAATATAATATGTACGTCCAAATTAAAAAATGTTTCGCATATTTATAAAAAATGCATACTCACCATATTTCACACCAAAACAATGACCAAACTACCCCTCATTTTTGTATACAGAACCGAAAATAACAAGGGTATAAATGACATATCTCATTTTTCACACCGTATCATATTCAAAATTTCAAATTTAACAGATCCATTGTTTTTTAACAGCGCACATGATATTTTAACTACTTTCCTTTTCCGACTAAATATCAATCATTGGCCTGTATATATGTGACAGATTTATTAATTAATTTATTTTATTTAAAAATCAGATCGCATAGGATCAGCATTTAAATATTCATGTATACAGAAACGAAAAAAAGCCGGGTTATAAATGATACATCTCATTTTTCACACCGTATCATATTCAAAATTTCAAATATAACACATCCTTTGTATTTTAACCTCGCACATGATATTTCAACAACTTTCCTTTTCTTACCAAACATTCAATCATTGGCCCGTATATATGACCTGTATTAATTAATTAATTAATTTATTTAAAAATCAGATTGCATAGGATCAGCATTTAATGCGAAAGGCAAGATGCAGTGTCCTAATTGCCGAAAAATCGAAAAGGGCCAATGGCTTTATGCAAACGGACTGAATCATCAGCATCCACCGACCGAACTCGATTTTGAATTCATCGGCGAAGAAATTTACGATCTTGCCCTTCCTGAATTGGTAATTTAGTATTATTTACCCTGATTAATTTCTACCCCCTTTTACCGCTCAATAGTGCATGAATGATTGTTTTTAGTGAATTATGGAAGGTTAAAAATTGCGGTTTAGTTGAATGAATTTTGGACAATTTTGAGAGAGGATTTTTTAAAAAATATGACAAACTTAGGATTATTAATTAATTAATTATTATTATTATTGTAGCCAATAATTCACTGGTGCCCTTTTCGAGGATTTACGCAACTCACTTCTATATACGAGTAATTTTTTCTCTCATTACATGGGTCACACATTTTTTTTTTTTTAAATTTTAACTAATATTGGGGTTATTTTTGCATAATTTCAGGGAACCAGAATCTCAACCGTATCCATGTATACTCCCTAATCCCTCTTCATTTACTTCCACATCCCACTTTTTCTAATAATTATTTTATTTCTTTTTTTAATTTTGTGAAGATTATGATCTGTTGGGCACTAATTCAACGATGGGCGCTGAGCTGGCGGTCGGCTCGAGCAGCACGAGCACTCAGCACGATTGTCCGTACTTGGCTCAGCATTCAATGCATGCACCAAGCTCAAGTTCTGGCCCCATTGACTCAAATGTTATGCAGTACAGGTACTATTTTTTTGTCTTTTTTTGTACATTTTTTTATTGGGGTTAAATTGGACTGTCGGTTCCTGTAGTTTAATTGGATTGCAATTTAGTCCCTGTACTATAGACTCAAATGTTATTGAGTACAGGTCGCCCTTTTTATCAATTGTTGTACGTTTTCTAGTTAGGGTTAAATGGACTGTTAGTCACTGTACTTTAATTGGATTGTATTTTAGTCCTTGTACTATTGGTCCCTATACTTTATGAAAATATGCATGACTAGTAGTTGAGTCATGGACCAACTATGCATTATTCTGTGAAGTAAAGGGACCAAAACTTCAAATCAATAGTACTGGGACTAACACTACATTTATCCCTTCTCACTAAATCCAAAATAAATCAATATTTCTTTTTTTCCAACAGGCAAATGGCGAATAATGGATATGGCGGGGCCCACCCGAGCACTGACCTGGCGCACCTTTTCGCGCCTGCTGATGTCATCGGCCCAGTTTCGTATATGGGCAGTCCAGATCAGCCTTCTACTTCTCAGTACGGCTCGAGAATGCATCATAATCATAGTAATAACAGCAACAGAAATGAGTCGCCAGCTCAGCAGAGACTCGGCCAGTATGTCCATCCTCTACCGGTCTTTCATGGGTCAGTATTTTAATTTTTAATTTTTAATTGAATATTGGAAATGTGTGGCTGATTTGTTAAGTCGTAGCTCGTATATCTTGTTTGGTGAATCATGCAAGGGTTAATGATGTTGAAAAAAATACTATGTAACATGATAGTAAAGCGTGATGGTAACATTGCAGGGTCTATAGTGCAAATATTAGAGATGAGTATTTAACTAATTAAAGATGTAATATTTGCATTATAGATGCTGACTGCATGCTTTATTGTTGTGTTGTGAAGCATTTTTTAAAATTATTATCCCCAAGTTGGTCCACAGATCAATCAAGCCTAATTTCAAACCAATTTTGCTACTGTGTAACTAAAGTACTAAACCTCAGATTACCTTAATCTCAATCCAAAATATATGTTAGTAGAAAAATGTATACTAAAGTATTGTATTCACATTCATTTCTTCAAATCACTCACTCACCAAACTAACCAAACCCTAATTTCACAGACCCGGCTCTCAAACCCGAAATTCCGTGGGCCAATCAATGGCCCCACCAACCCACTCCAACCACCATCACCACTCTCGTACCGGCAACCCAACCAATACCAACAACTCCTCCCAAATTTACCAAAATACCCTCCGTACCAACCCGCCTCTCGTCCCCGTACCGGTCTCCATGCGCCGAGTCCGTCCTCGTGGCGTGACCTTCTTCTCCTCGGTTTCCGCGACCGGCGTGACGGCCGCCACGTCATCGAATTCCGAAATCGGGGGATTTTACGGTTTTGCCCTTGGTTCCGTCGGAAGGTCCACAGAAGGTGAGGGGGTTCCTGGAAGGCATATGGACCGGGTCTACAGACCGGGTCCAGGGAGGGAAATGGGGACAGCTCAGCAGCCGCAGCATCTGCCTTGGATTCCGCTTGAAGGGGAGAATCAGTGGTGGGGCCCGTTTAATCCGATGGGAAGTCAAACTGGAGGATTGTTTGGTCAACAGAGAGGAAATGGAGAGGATAGAAGGGATAATAATGGGCAGAGACGTGGTGAGAGTAATAGTAGTAATGGTGGTGGGTATCAGCATATGCCAGCTCAGCATCATAGGCCGCCTTATATGTGATGATAATTTTATCGACATATGCCAGCTCAGCACCAAAGGCCGTGTTATGTGACAAAAATTTGTCCTATTTTTGGTGTTTTGAAATAATTAATTGGATTGATTGGTTTTTTTAATGTGTAAATTCTAAATTGAAAATTGAAATTTGGGTGAAGGAATGTTTGGGAAGAAAGTTGAAAACCCTGATTTGGGGTTTTGTGCATTTAGAGAATGGGATGGTGGCCCAAGAAAGTGTTGAATGTTTGGGCTTATAAATTTATGTTTATGAAATTTGAATTGGGCTGTGGTGCAATTAGCATTTTGTTCTCTGCAAAAGTGTATGTAGCCCTAAAATGATAGTTTATTGAATCAACTCTGTGATCTCTTCGGAATGTTGTAATGCATATATACTGTTTTGTTAAATGTATGTATATTTTTTTTATAATATCTATATAATGTTATATAATACTTATATACTATTTTAGTATTTTATAATACACATATACTATTTTTGTAATACATGCATGTTCTTTATAATACATATTATTATTATTATTATTATTATTATTATTATTATTATTATTATTATTATTATTATTATTATTATTATATATCGTTCTTACAAATTTATATCGGAAAATTTGCAAAGTACTTGGCATTATGCCTGAACTGCAGAAAGCTAGGTTTCGGACATTGGTCTGATACCAGTACACTACAGGTACCAACTGGCTATATACCATATTGAAATTACTAATGAGTTTTTGCTAGTGTTATAATCTTGTGTGAATCATGCCTGGTTTCAAAATAGCTGTCTCAATGTCTCGTTCTGTATTTACAATTGTTAATGTAATATTTTGTATTACGTAAAACTAAATAAATACAGAATGATATATTTTAACACAAATGATACATTGTAATAGAAAAGTATAATATATACGAAGCATATGATCTGGCCAATTGATCATGCCCCAATTTATCACACACACACACACATGATCCCATCCGCCCCTCTCTCTTCTGCTTTCACTCGTTTGATCAATCTAGGTAATATTCTCTCTGTCTGTGGTCGATTTTATCCAATTGATCATGCCCCAATTTACCTCAAAATACAACAAATGCCAGGAAAGAAGCAGAAAGTGGCTAGAATGGTTCTTAGCATGCTTGTCGAATTTTCATTAATGCTAATTCTTTTTATAATCGCCAAAAAAAGAGAAGATCGTGCGTTTAACATTCCATTGACAAGATTCCTTCAAATTGAGTTTGCAATTCGAGGTTCAAATGCTAAAGCAAAAAAAAAAAAAAAATTGTTGGTTTAAGATGCAATTTATATGATAAGATCTCAAAAAAAAAAAAAAAAAAAAATTATATGATAACATGGCAATTTAATTTACAAAATAACCATCAGGACTTAACGTTGATATACGTGCAAGTCGTAATTTTAACCTACACAAACTCAGACATTTATTTTAATCATTACAAACTCTTCACATTATAAGAATCTTTTGTTCGGAAAAACTGAGGTGTTTCTTACAAATTTCCGTACTTGGGACTTTTGTCGAACACCTTGTGTGCGATATTTTCGGTTAACTCAAATACTCAAACAAATACCACAAATACAACCCAATTTACTCAATATGCAAGGGATAAACAAAACAACACAAAGAAACACACAATCGTAAGGAAATTTCTTATTTTCTTTGTATTAACTTTGGTACCAACCGTACCGCTTACAATTCAATACAAGAATAAAACCTTCATCAAGGCTACTCTCTCTCTCTCTCTCTCTCTCTCTCCTTTTCTTCTTTTTTCCCCTTTTTTTTTCTTCTCCTTGTTAGGCCATTCAAAATGAACCCACCCCAAAGAGAGAAAAAGCTCTCTGGGCCAACAAAGTGCACACTTTTTACAAAGTAACCCCTAATCTTATTTACAAACTTTAATAGCAAATGGTTCAAGGCCCATTTTATGAGGAGGGAGCCCAACACCTTTTATCAATAGCAGATCATTGAGTACTTCTTGCTTGCTCATTCATTTTACTAGGTGAGTACCCGCACTACGCTGCGGGTAGTATTTTTTGTTTTTACTAGAATAACATAAAATTTATATATCGTGTAAATCACATAAAAATATAATGTAATGAACATAATCATTCTACAACATAAAAACATATGAAACTCTAATTATCCAACATAATTTTATAAAATAAAACAAACTTTCTAATTTCTTAGTAGCCAAACCTCCATATATCTTATATCAACTCTATCATCCTCTCGAAACAAAACAAATAAAAAATAAAAGAATACTTCAGAACATATATATGCATCCACTTGATTAATCTAAACAATATTAATATAATAAATCAAGAGAATTAATTTAAAAAATAAAAGAGGCATGAACTCTTCTCATATAAGAACCCTATCACCTCACTTTCCTTTTGGAGAAAATTTACTTGATCTATTTCCAAGCTAAAAAAATAAAGTATAAAATTAGGCAATTTAGGGTATTTAAAGAAGACATTAATTTTATTTCACATTAAGTTTGTGTACATTTGTTGCATGCTAAAACAGATAGGTTAAATTTAATTATCGTATAGAAAGTTAATTATTATTTGTTGCATAAAAGTAGGGCAGCCCAGCATCAAAAGCAATTCTAATTTCCATTTATGCTTATTTTATTAAGGTTTAAATTGAAGACAAATGAAAATATTCCCAACTCAGTCCGCTCATCAAGGCTTCATTATTTCCAGACTCATTCCATGCCAGAGCACGTACTGAACCATTTCCCTCCCTATATTCCCTGTACAGTTATTTCTCTAAAAAAATTCATAAAAAATGAACCATTCAATTATTTCTGTAAAATTTTGAATGAAAAATGAAAATTTAGGTACATGATGCCAACTCTGGTACATGGTACCAACTCTTAACACCTTTAATTTATATATTTTTAGGCACCTTACTAAGTTAGACGATTTTCATATTCAAATAGTATGAGTTTAATACACAAACAACTCATTTCAATGAAAAATAGAATTGCAGTGGGTCCAATAAGAGCTATCAAGTTCATGTTTATAAAGTACTCATTATAATTTTCTTAGAAGAAAGAACATGAAATAAAAAAAATGTTCACCGCATAAAATCAAGAAAGAAGAATAAAAATAAAATACGAAGAAATGTTCGTAACATGAAATGTGAAATGATAGAAGAAAGAACATGAAAGTAAAAAATGATCATTACGCCAAAGGCTTCTTTCAATTTGGAAGCGCACGAGCGATGGAATATGAAGAGTTATACATTGGTTGATTCATGGCTTTTTCTTGACAGTAAAGACACTTCCCATATTGATACCTAAAAATATTTTCGCAAATTAAATTATGTGTTTTAACATAAAAGGGTATTTGAAACAATTCATCGATCGTCTACACAAAGGAGAAATTAGTTCAGCGAGATCCAAAACTGATGTGTTCATAAAAAATTGAAACTTTAGGTACGAAAGTGTGAAAAAGAAATAAAAGGTTCAATCATTCCTACCCCAAATTTAAATCTGAACCAAAGTTCGAAACATAAAAAGCAGAAATAAAAAAAATTCCAAAATTTATAAAACATTTTAATTGGCATTATTTGCATATATTTTAAAATAAATAATAAAAAGAAATAATGTTTACCAAAATATTTTTTTACTTTTGAATAATGGAAAAATAATTGGAGAATTCCAAAAGAGGGTTTCATATATATATATATATATATATATATATATATATATATATATATGAGTAAATATAAGTTTTTTTTTAAATAGAGGATTGTTTTTTTAATATTTCAAAAGTTAGGGTGAGTTTTCTTCAAATATGAGTAAATATAAGGGTTTTTTGAATAATTTCCCTAAAATATTATGTTGATATTATTGGTCAAAATTGTCACACCTCGACACAAAGCATGACAACCCGCCGACACACTAAATGTGTGCTAGAGGCTCAAATTCGTATCATAAATAGAGTTACAAATAACACAGAGATAATAAAGGGATTTATCACGGATAAGATACAACCCGAAAGGTTTGCGGAAGCGTACACATAAAAGATACATAAGCCGCGAAAATATCAAACAAAAGTGGGCACACAGACCCGAAATAAAACTACAACAAATCTAGTAAAGTGTCGCTAACTCCGTGATCCTTGCTAATGCAGACGCCGACCTAGAACCACCTCATGGTGACAACGAACGATTACACCAGACGCGGGGTAGTAGCATTCGACTGCCCGTCGTTCCCATCTAGACCCAAAACAAGAAATACGAGTGATAAAGAAAAATTCATAACTTTTAATCTACAAAACGAAATTTTATGCATTTTATATCAAAATTTTCATCTTGAAATATAGAATCTGAAAACTTAATTTAATCATACATGCAAATAAATTTTATATTTCTAAAATTTGCTTTTCTAAAAATGTTTGAAATAAATCTTACTCTCTTTGGACTAAAGTGAAAAGTTCAAATTAAAACTAGGATTTTAAGAACCAGGAAATTAAATCCAACTTAGAAAACAAATTCTAAATAATATCAAATTCAAAATTTGATATCTTACAAAAATCAAACGTAAAGCGGTTCAAAGTCAAACCTGAAGTGAAACGATTACACTCTGCAAAGAGGCGATTTTTTATGATTTTTTCTCAATGATTTTCTCCAATTTTGAAATTCCTTCATTTTTGGCCATTAATTCTTTAATTCTCAATTCTCTACTTGACTCCGTAAAATAAAGCAACTTTTTTATAATTAAATTTATAAAAAGAAAAAAAAATTCAGCAAGATCTTGAGTTAACGTTGAGAAATTTTAAGGGTTAATTACAAAATTTACAACTTTAACAGGGTTAATTGCAAAATTGAGAAATAATCAAGGAGAACTAATATTTGCCAAATATAAAACAATGTTCATAATCCAACCAGATAATTTGATTTTCCTGATTTTTCAAGGATCAAATATGAATATTCATAAATTGACTAAAAAGTATCAAACCTTTTGTTACAGTTGAGCGAAAAGCCAACTCCTCTAAAAACATAAATAAAAATCAACTACATAAAATAAGCTTTTTCATATAATATTTTAAAATTTTGAAAAGACAAAAGAAGAATTCTAGCTCATATAAAAAATCAATTTTTACTTTCCAAAAATCAGAAGGGCAAAATATCAAAAATCATCACAAATCTAAGCAAGAGATCTTAAGTCGGAGCTGCTACAGCATGAGTTTCAAACCCAAAACCGATCCCCGTTTTTCATCCTCCTATTTTTCTTCACATCCCGTCAAACCGCTTTTCCTTCTTGTCCTTCTTCCTCCTATTTTTTTTTTCAATCCACTCAATCCTCCGCCTCCCGCGATGACTCGGATCTGAACAAGAGCCGCCTGTGCAGATCCATGGTTATTGGATATACGAAGAAGGGAAAGGAGAAAGATTGAATATTTTGTGACCAAAAGGGTCTTGAAACGGAGAGGGAAAGGAGATCTATTCGTTTCTTATTTTTACATAATCTTGCATGGTTTTTGGAAGGAAAAAAAGGCAAAAGAAAGATGGAAAATAATGAAGCTTTTTTCTTTCATGGAAGAAAGAGAGGTGAAAGGTAGACCGTTCGGCAGGTGAAAGATGGAATAGAGGGTTTGAGTCTCACAGTCGATTCTCTCTAGCTCGTGCTTGTTATTTTACACGCGATCTTGTATGGAACAACAAATGCTCAATTAATCAAATCATCAAAAAAAAAAAAAAACAGCACAAATAATACGGAAAAACATTTACAAAAAAATAATCTAACATGAAAATAATCAGCCAATGAGAAGAGAGGTAAAATTGGCCTGACCCCACAAAGTAAAAAAACAGTGGATTTATTATGAACGTACAAAAAAGCAGACATTGGATGCAACTCAAAAAAGAAAAGAGAGCTAACTCATAACACCAAAGCAAATACGGCTTGTGCACAACCTATTAATAAAATCTGAGAACGGAGAAGAAGAGGTGAAAATCAAAGGAGAGGATAAAAACGAACGGTTGTAAATATAGGTAAAATTTTAATCGAAGGGATCATAGCATACACATACGTGTACTCTCAAGGAGGGTAAAAGAGAACTGAGTCTATATGGAGAGGTTAATTTGTTAATTTGGATGCACACGATATGATGTGTTATTTCTAGGGATTAGCATTTTGAAATTGAGTACCCTCTGCTCTAAGGCTGTGTTTGGATGTGCAAAGAATTTCAAGGATAAAGTAGGTTAGGGAGAAATTAGGAAGCAGGATAAAATATATGTTTGGATGCTCAGGATTTCTCGATAAGGAATTTCAAGATAAGGAATTTCTAGGGAAAAATGTATGCAAATTTGGAGAGAAAAAAAACTGAGCTTTTTGTTCGGTTTTTCTCAGGAAGGAACATTTTCCAAGACAAACCCACTTTATCTCCCTCTAATTTGAGCTACTTTGACTTTTCAACCTCAAACAAATAATAAAAAACTCAACTTTTCCCTAAGTGCGCTCAGCCTACTATTTTGTGTTTTGTGTATAATGGAGGTCATTTAAAAAAAATTCAACAAAACACTTTATATTATATTATATTATTTTATGTTATGTTATGTTATGTTATGTTATGTTATGTTATGTTATATTATATTATATTATATTATTTTATTTTATTTTGTTATATTAATTTATTTTATATTATATTCATTTAAAAAAAATTCAACAAAACACTTTATATTATATTATTTATGTTGTATTATTTTATGTTATATTATATTATATTATGTTATATTATATTTATTTATTTTATTTTATTTTATTTTATATTATATTATGTAATTTTATTTTATTATATTAATTTATTTTATATTATATTACATTATATTGTATTATTTAATTTTTGTATTATATTATATTTTATTATTTCATTTTATATTATATTACTTTATATTATTTTTTTATTTATATTATATTATATTATTTTAGTTTATATTATATTATATTAAATTATTTTATTTATGTTATATATTATATTATATTATATTATATTATATTACAAATTAAAAATCAATATAAAATTAACTCCTTTATTTTCCTAAAACAACATCCAAAAGATATTTTTTAAAAATCCCTATATAGTACTTAAAAATATTGTTTATAAATATTTAGGCTGATATGCAAACAATATTTAGGCTGTGTTTGGATGAATTAATTTTCATATTAATGTGTTTGGATGAATTATTTTATATAATTTTACTTAAATTTAGTTACAAATTCATTATCAAATAACTTGTTATCAAGCTTGATATTTCCTAAGAAATCCTTAAAGCGATCCAAACATGTATTATATACTTACCCATATATTTTCCTAAACTTTTAGGAATTCCAAATACCAAATCCTAATCCCTAAACAATTCATTTCCTAACCTAGAAAATCCTTGTACATCCAAACACAGCCTAACATATGAAAATTTTAGGAATTCGCAAAACTAATGTTTGTATGTAATCTAAGGAAATTATAAACACACTCGAGTTGCCTATTCTCAAGTCCTTAATTCGCAGGGAATAAATTCGGTTTCAGATCAAGAATATAAACATAAGTTTAATCTTACCTATTAGAATCTAGACCCAATCATTGGTTTGGATGTGTTCCTTGCACCCGGACCCGCTCACCGTTGAAATTGAGATATTTCCATTTCGTCAAGTATTTCACCATTATTAATTTTCCCTTCTCTTGCCCTAATTCCAAAATGCCTTCAAATCCTTCTTGTAGTATTTTCATCTGGATTCACTCCCAACTCATCCATATCCCCAAATATCTACAAATTTAAACAAACAAAAATAAGAAAAAAAAAATACATCAAAAAATATTTTTGGAGTATAAATGATATTTTGAAATCTTAATAAGGTCGTTACCTCTAAAATCTTATGGCGAAGATGATGATGGTCATACATGGCAATCATGCGAGAGAATATTATTTTCAGTACAGAGTGAGTGTGTGTAGCAATAATTGTGTTGTAAATAGATTCAGCTTCATCTATCCTCTTTTCAATATCAAATGCTTCTATTAAAGAACCATATGTTGTCCATGTCAGCACCTGCCCTTGCTCATCAGCCATTTAGAAACCTGCAGTGAGCTTAGAATGGAACATTTTGGGTGAAATTACTAAACCTCAATGATACGTAACCATTGACGCCTTTTTCTCAAAATTTCTAACACTTACCAGAGGCTATAACGGGAAATTCAACCTCAAATGCGGCCCATTTATCCAGCGCTCCATAGATCACTTCTTTTTCATTTGATAGTTTTATAACCTAGAAGAAAAAACAGAAAGTTCATTACAGTTACTTTGCAGGTATGAAAATAGAAAAGGAATGAGAGAAAAAAGCGGCTTACAATTTGAAGCAAATTGAGAGTCTTTTGACCTGAATTGGCGGATTCTTTTTTTTCCACAAATATTGTTCTTTTCTCCTATGCCTCTTTACTGCTCTAAATTGTCATGTGAAAAACAGAAAAAAGCAACGAATTATATTTCTACTAGTAATAAGAATTTAATTTAATTAAGATTCTTTTTGAGCAATTAGAAGCACTTAATATTTATCACTTGCATGCCTATCGAGACTTGTAATCTGTATTTTAAAAAAATATATGTGAAGGATATATTATTATTGAGAATAGGAACGATAATGTTTACAAAATTGCTAAATAAAAATTTAATTGTATAATGCACACTGCATTCTTAAAAATACTGTGATTTCACTCTCTCTAGAATAGACTATTTAACATTACATAGTGTAATTTCTCTCTTTATAATAAGCTAATTACACATTACAATTGCAAACTAAAACCATAATGCCTACTGAATTGCTAAAGATAGTTTCAATTGACGATGCGTAGTGAATCCCTATATTTAGTTTGATTTCTCTATTTAGAATAAGCTCATTACAAATTTCAATTGCTAAAAATAGAGTATGAGATCACTGTCTAGAAAAGGCTAATTGAACATACAATTACTAATTCAAACCATTTGCATACTGAATTTCTCAATACAGTTTGGATTGCGTGAAATAAAAATTGAAACCTTACCGCAAGAAATCGAGCTGAAGAAGAAGAAGAAAAAGTAATGAAGTGCGGTAGGGAGACTCTTAACCCGAACTGGTGAACGCCTAATCTTGCCATGATTGAAGAGAGAGATAGAGGCAAAATCCGAAGCCGTATCCAGAAGGAGAGAGTATAAGAGCGACTGAAAGAACGAAAAATAACGTTGTAGCTGGCGGAAGAGGAGGGGTTTGAAATCTCGGTTTTAAATGAAACCGGGATTTTAGATTTCTTAATAAAATCCAAGAATTAACTCCAGGCGGTGAGCTCCGGCGAGTCGCTCCTCCATTCGCGCCAGAATTGTTCGATGAAATCAGTAGCCACGGCGCCACGACAGATCTCTCTCCTTTTTTAGCCATGGCAGTTGTTACACCCGAATCCATTTTCGGCCGGAGGTGCAACGGCCATATACCCCTCAATTTATATACCCCTCAATTTATATGAAAGATATACGACTGTAAAATCATATTAAAGCAGCGGAAAATAAAAGAATTAAGTAGTTATATATTATAAAAAAAAATAAGTATTTATAAATATTTATTATATTAAATCTCTCGAAATTATGGCGTCGATCAACCCGATGTCTCACCTAATAAGTGAACATGAAATCTGAGAAAATGAAAAGAGGGTGAGTCAAAACTCAGTAAGAGTATGTTTCGCCTACGTTAAAAATAATATTAATTTTAGTAAATACATATTTGAATAAATCGTAATGAATATAAATATATTTAAAATCTTTTTATATTGGGATATCGGTTTCTCATTCCACTTTCACACACATATTAGATCACGCTCTGTAGCTTCAAGTATGCACACAGATACATGTCTTTCCGAGCTCGTTATTTGGTGATTCGGCGGCTCTAGCTTTCACCTACTAAGTACGGCCTATCACCTATCACAAATCAGCGGCCTTGCCTTCCACCTACTAAGTACGGCTATAGTGACCTTAACGATATTTCACTTTTCTCACAAATCAAATCTTATCCCATAAAATATTTTATATTTTATCAAAACTATTATATATTATTCTCAAATATTCTATTTTCATAAATAATAAAATATTTATTACGAGCAATATTAGCCCTAATAAAATATAATTTCTATTATTAATATCTATATATATCAAAATACTTTAAAAACCGTAAAAGTATTTGAGAGCATAAATCCTTAACTTGAAAGAAACACAACATGACTAATGACGCTTCGAAACTTCTGATCATAATTATCATCTTGAATTGGCTCGCATCACCGATACTAATATCTCATATTCTTCTTATTGGAATTTGATCATTTATTTATTTTATTAGAGAAAAGAGAGGTAGAGAAAAAAAAATGGCATGAATGAAGGAATGAGAGGAGAGAGAATAAGGGGTAGGGGTAGTTATATACATATTCTAGCTACATCCCTTTATTTTACAATCTTATCTTATCTCCTACTTGCACACATTCATTTTAGAATCTTATCTTATCTCCTACTTGCACCCATTTATTTTATAATTTTATTTTATTTTATTTATTTATTGATTTATTTTATTATACACCCTTTGAAATATAACTACATAACTTTTCACATATTAATTTTATTATTTTAACAAAAACTAATTTTTAGTATTTGCAATTTAGCCCCTAACATCTAAACTATTATGAAAATACCCTTAATAAAAATTCGGGTTATAACAGCAGTACTCTCCTCTTGCTGTCTAGGGTTCTAAGTAAGAGGGAGCAGAGAGAGAGGCAGTAGAGGGAGGAGATAAGGGTGTGGAAGGGAGTGAGAGAGCCAAGCGTGCGGGGCCTTATTTCACACTAAATCCCGTATATGATCTATTTCACACAGAAATTCACCGAACGATCAAAGAAATTAACCACTCACGTAAAAACACATCTTTTTATCGGACAGTCAAAATTAACTGATGACGTGGTCCCTCCGTGATTTACAGAACGCACTGAATCTATATGGGGGGTTAATTATAACAATCCTTAATCAATAGCAATTCATGAAGCACTTCTTTCATGTTCATCCGGTCCTTCGGCAGTTCCTTCGTGCAAAGCAATCCAACCCTGGAGAGTGAAATTGCACAAAAAATTCCATGTTCATCATCGTTAACTAAATTTGGATCTGCAATTTCTAGCACTCGATCTGGATGGGCTGTCTCTACGAACTTGGGGAGAGTTAAAGTTCCATGAAACATTTCATCAGTAGGTCTCTTTCCCGTAATTATCTCCAAAAGCAGTACTCCAAAACTATATACATCGCCTTCGGTAGAACCTTTCACTCCCACTCCGTATTCTGCAAAAAGAATTACGAAGTATAGTTACAAATTTTTTTGCAAAATTTGTAAAATACCACTTAGTTACCTGGAGCTAGATATCCAATCGTCCCTCTAAGTCCGATAGTGCTACTCCACTGAACTTCTGTTGTCATGCTTGTTGCATTGCCCAACAATCTTGCCAAACCGAAATCACCAACATGTACCACCAACTCTGTATCAAGAAAAATGTTACTCGGTTTCAAGTCGCAGTGTGCAATCGGTGGTTCTACACGGTAGTGAAGGTACTCCAATGCATAAGCAACTCCAATGGCTATATCCAATCTGTCTTTTATGCTTAACCTCCTTGCGTCGTCTTCTGAGTGCAACTGTTCGTGCAAGCTACCGTTAGGCATAAATTCAAAGACAAGAGCTTTAAATTCATTCCCATTATGGTCGATGCTTGAACAAACCGTAATTAGCTTAATCAAATTCCGGTGTTGAATCCTTCTCAAGGCTTCACATTCAGCAAGGAAAGTTTTGTTCGCGCCAAAGTGTTGGAGGTTCAAGACTTTAATAGCAACCTCTCTTGAATCTGGAAGGTTTCCTTTATAAACGGACCCAAAGCTTCCGGTTCCAATAATATTTTCTGAGGAAAATCCATTTGTTATCCTGCGCAACTCGAAATAAGATATCCATTCATGTCCCTCCATTAGAGAGAGTTCGTATGGCGTGTTATTAGTTTTCTTTTTCCTTGACCTTCGTGAGAAACAATAAGCACAGAGAGAGAAAATGATAATAATAGGAATGCTAGAAAGTATGATTATTAATTTGTATCCGAATCTCCCATTATTATCTTTGTTAGTGTCCGCACGTGGGCACGAAGGGAAATTTAGCCATGACGGGCCACCACAGAGATTATTATTACCTATGAGGGAAACTGCACTCTTGTTACGGAAAATCCCATCACTAGGCACGACACCAACCAAGTTATTGAATGATAGGTTTAAGTACAAAAGAAGCTCATAACTTGCAAGAAATTCTGGAACTGGCCCAGATAAGTTATTGTTCGAGAGATCTAAAAGTTGGATGCCCTTGAGATTGCTTAGGGCTGACGGAATTTTTCCTTGAAAGAAATTTCCTTGTAGATAGAGTTTCTCCATGAGCAAACACTCTCCTATGGTTGTTGGGATTTCTCCGGTCAAATTGTTGTAGGCCATATTTAATATTCCAAGGTTTTTTAAAGTTCCTATTTGTGAAGGAATTGGCCCGTAGAGGAAGTTATTTGACAAGTCAAGGGATTGTGATAGAGATGAGATCAACACTAGCTCTTTTGGTATAGAGCCACTTAATTTGTTGTAAGACAGATCCAAGACTCCCAAATTGCTCAAGTTGCCCATGGTCATGGGAATGTTTCCTTCTAAACAGTTATGAGAAAGATCTAGCTGGTTCAACTGGCTAAGATTGCCTAGTGAGGACGGAATCTTCCCGGTGATATTATTTTGAGACGACCCTAGCCAATGCAAACTTTGTAATTTTCCTATAGTTTTTGGTATTTTGCCTATTAGAAAGTTGTCAGAAACATCAAAGTGTGTTAGTTTGTAGAACCTACCAATCTCTGAAGGGAAAGAACCTAATATTTGATTACCGGCAAAATCTAGCCATGTTAGTTCTGTTGTGAGGTTAGCTATCGTTTTGGGGAGAACACCTTTGAAGTTATTTAAAGCGCAGTTTAAGATTTGGAGATTACTGCAGTTGGCTAGAGAAGTAATGAAGCCCCAATCGCGAGGCTCGTTAACTTCTAGCAGGTTGTTACCGACTCCAAACACTGTGAGAGCACCGTGGACTCCAATATTGGTTGGAATAGGACCTTGAAATTTGTTGCCATGAAATGAAAGATATTGAATATTGGAGATGTTTGAGAAAGAGGAAGGAATTTGACCTTCAAGTTTGTTATAAAACACGACAAATTCTTGAAGATTAGGGAGAGTATAGCCAATATTTGGTGGTAGGGTACCGGAAAAAGAGTTTTGACCAACATTAAATTTTTGGAGAGCTGACAAGTTAAAAATTGGGAAAGGAAGGGTGCCGTGCAGATTGTTCACACTAAGAAATAAAATTTCCAGTCTCATTAGTTTGCCGAATTCTAGAGGGAGTTTGCCCTCCAAATTATTTCCGCTTAGAGAAAATTCTGAGAGATATGTAAGATTGCCCAGTGAAGGAGGAATACCACCTACAAGTTGATTTTCTCCAAGATTGAGAAATTGAAGCATTGATAAGGACCCTAACGTGGCTGGTATCGGTCCTGTTAGTTGAGCTCTACCCAAATTAAGGTATTGCAGTGCTGAGCAGTTGGCAAGCATAGGAGGGATGGTGCCATAAAGAGAATTATTTTTCAATCTAAGATATTTAAGATGAGAGAGATGGAAAATGTCTTCTAGAATGTTACCATGAAAAAAATTATTATGGAGATCGAGGTGACGAAGAAATGTAAGATTGGCAATACTAGAAGAGATGGTTCCCATAAGGTTAAGATTGGGTAAGATAAGCGTAGTTACTCTCCTTGGTTGGTGGTGGTTTTTGCATGATATACCACTCCAACGACATAGTGGAGTAGTGGAGTTCCAAGAGAGGAGAGCACCGAACGGGTCGGATGAGACATGAGCTTTGAAGGATAGAAGGGATGATCTATCAATGTCGTCTTGAAGATTGGAGTCGGTTAGAGCTTTGCTAAACTGAGAGCTGAGGAGAGAAAATTGGAACAGAAGAAACATTAATTTGGGTGATTCCATGACTTGCTATTTTGGTTCTCTGCTATTTCATTTGGATAGGCATTTATAGCAAGTGTTTGTAAGTGCTTGATTTCTATCAACATAAGTATTGGACTCGTAATCTCTGGCTTGTTATATTTTGTACTTAATCACTGAATCATTAGATCATTTGTTTATTCTCACATTGTTTTTATTTTGCCATATTTTGATGGGAAATTCTTTAAAAACTTTTATGGTATTTATAAAAACTCATTAACTTTTCAAATTCTTCAAAAAATCCCTATAAAACAAGTTGAATTTTGTTTACCCCATAGAGGTTAATTTTAATTTTACAATCCAATAATTTTTTTTAAAAGACCCAAATGCCCCTCTATATATATATATATATATATATATATATATATATATATATATATATATATATATATATATATATATATTCATATTTTATTATGTTCAATTAAAAATAAAATTAACTAATAATATTTTTGAATATAATATTTCACATTCTATTTTGACAATGATATTATTTTATAATGAATTAATTTTTATTTTATGGAATTCTATTATGAAAAAATATTTTTCTATTATACTATTTTAGATTATAATTTCATTTTATGTAAAATATTATTTTATTCTTCATTATTTATTATGATCCAGTCTATATTTTAGTTCTCATTAATTTTTTTAATGTAAAATATTAATTTATTTTTTACTTATTTTTTAATTGAATAAAATAAATATGAAAATAAATATATGTGAGGGGCGATTTCGTTTTTTAAAATTTTAATTAGATGGAGAAGTTAAAGTTAACTTAATAAGGGGGTAAAAAATAATTGAATTTGTTTTATATAGAATTTTTGAAGAATTTGAAAAGTTAGATGATTTTTGATAAATACAGTTAGGAACTTTTTGAAGAATTTCCCTATTTTGATTATACCTCCCTCACCTTATCCAACAATTCGTTGTTTAAACTTTAAAATACCACATCAGTTCAAATATCATAACACGATAAGTTTGATTTGTTAGATTGTGCTATCTTTTACATTAGAAATGTGTGGACCAGAAATCAATTGGTAATAATCCAAATATTTGCAATAGTTTGGGGACTAGAAATCAATTGGTATTAATCCAAATATTTGCAAAAATGTGTGGACTAGAAATCAATTGGTATTTTTCCAAATATTTGCAAATGTGAATATTAGACTTGCATTGGTAAGTTTAATTTGTTATATTATGCTATCTTTTAAATTAGAACATGGCTAAGTACAGTGACTCAAGACTACTAACCAGTCAACCACGAATTAAGAAGTTAGTTTTATATCATTGGAAATGTGATATCGGGAAAGTACTGTAGCACGCTGAATCATGACGGCCTGGATATATACTGTTTTTATTTTTTTAGATATATTTTTATTCTTTATGCATTATTTATTTTTGAAATTTGTATATATTATTTTATTTTTTATATAATATTTTCATTGTTTACGTATATATTATTACAAAAAAATGAATTATATATATATATTATTTTTTATACTGTTTATTAATTATATATATTATTATCGGAATTCGTACTAAAGTTCGGTCATAACATATTAAGACCATGTGGATCGGTCGGATGTACAAATTACAATCTTTATATGGGCCCCTATTGAACAAAAAATTCATATCACATTAATAATGGCTAATAAAATAATATTTCAAGTCTTAGAAGACTTGACTAGTTGACTTGCATAATTGAATAGGACCACAAAAATAGGGATAAATGTGCCCACGGGCTTAATTGGCAAAAAAAATAAAAAAAATAGGGATAAATGTATGATTAGTCTCTGCTCTCTGTACTATGAGTTTAGCTATTTTAGTCTCCGTATTCTTAAAAAATAATGCACTTAACAGCACCGTTAGTTTTTCCCCCAAATGACAATTTTGCCCTGCATCTACATTTGTTTCCTTCGTTTCTCCTCCTCCTTCTAAACCGAAAGAAAGAAGAAACAAGCTCTCATTACCAAATCGTATCCCTCTGTGAATCGACTCTCCTCTGCTTATTCTTATTGCTCGTTGCTCCGCCCATTCCCCATCACTCACCCCTCCTCGACCCGTCCCGTTCTCTGCCCTCTCATCCGCCCATCTCGGACTTAAAAGCTCAACCATGTAAGTTTCTCTTCAATTTTTCTCCAATGTTCTTCATATCTATGTGGTTTGAGATGTTCTAGATTTAGGTTTTAGTTTATAGTGAATTACGGGGCAATTAGGGTTTTTCATCAGATATGTGTGTTTTGCTTTTTCTTTTTCTATCTAATTTATTTATCTGTTTTAGTTTTTATCAGATAATTGTATTTAGCTTGTACTTCATTTAATGCATATATATATATATATATATATATATATATATATATATATATATATATATATATATATATATATATATATAAAGCAGTTTCATCTTAGCACAATTAGTTTTATAGAAATGTGTTTATTTACAGTCACTGTTCAGTGGTAATTCCCTATTCAGTGTGCATATTTGTTGCGCGCATGAGAAGAAGAAATTTAGGTGAATTTGGATTCATTTTTTGGTTAATTAGTGGCAATTAGGTTGATGGGGGTAATTAGGGTTTCATCTGCAATTTAGGCATAATTCAGGGGTTGGCTTACAATTTAGGGGTTGTGTTACAAGTTAAGCACAATTCACGGTTTATTTTTCCATTAGAGAGAAGAACTAGCGTTAGGGTTGCACCTTTATTTCAATCTTGCCCTTTTTGACA
The DNA here is from genome assembly GCA_024447665.1 of Juncus inflexus. Classification (NCBI taxonomy): domain Eukaryota; kingdom Viridiplantae; phylum Streptophyta; class Magnoliopsida; order Poales; family Juncaceae; genus Juncus; species Juncus inflexus. The sequence continues at coordinate 7,336,691 of JAJHPC010000013.1, read as the reverse complement.
GGATTTTGTCATGGTTTGGCCGATATTTGATTCACTCAGTCAATGGAATTCTGAAAGCTGAGACTCATATTTGGTACCACTATACCAGTAAAAACAACTATTCATTTATTACTTATTTCTATATTTGTTTTTTATTTTCATTTCTAAGATTGGTCAATGGATTATAAGCGAACTAATGATGCAAGTGTGCGATATCAAGGACGAGGAGTTGCTCTAGGTTTCGTACCTAGCCACTTAATGTGAGCTTAGGTCAGTCAGCATTTTTTAATTTTTCTCTTTCAAAAAATCTATCTTTTATTAGTTTCGCCAAACGTTTCTACTTCTGAACATATTTGTTGAGCTTCTATAGTTCTTTGGCAATCCTCGATCCACGCATTACGAGAGTTACAAAATTTGATGGTGTAATGCTGTTAGGAATATTTGAAATTGGAAAAGCTAATTTATGCTTGTGTCTGAATTGGTTAAAGTTTGCAATGTAAAGAATGTCAAGATTCTATGGATAAATTTAGGGTTTAGGATTTGAGAAAGTTGTACTTTAGGGTTTTGTGTTTGAATTGTTTTGTGGAATTTGAAGTAGAAATTTGTATGTGTATTTGATTTATTAATGAATGAATGTAACAAAATTATTGGAGATTATTAAAAAGTTTGTGCCATTTTCTTTTATTATTTTAAATTTGAAAGAACAAGAGTTTTATTTCATGAGTGTGCGGATAATTGAGTCTCTACTGTAGTGTCAAAATGATTGGTATTGTGATTTCGTTTGAAATTTAATATGTGTTGTACATTGAATGTACAATATTTAAAGTTGATGCCAATTGCCATTACTCACTCTTGTTCCATTCAATAATATTCTAAGCTTGGTACCAATGCTAAATCTATTCGTACCAGTCAAAACTTTCTAGAAAGAAAAAGAAATACACATTCTTTCTTTATACAATTCAGTTTATTACATGCATACTTAATTCATTGAACCAAATTCTTCATAAATAAAAAAAATTCATTGAACCAAATTATTTCATTTCACCCTAGAATACAACCAAATATTCATTGAAAATACAAAATACATTGCAACAATTCAATATCTATAAAAAAAATATTTACTCATTTATTCATTCCATTTGACTAAATACATATTCATTCATAATTCATTCAATATTGCAACTAATTATTCACATCTATCCCTAAAAGAATTCAACATTACCAAAAAATGATTTGTCACTACTAATTTTCTTAATTGAATTCTCATATTATCTATGATGTAAGTCAAGGTCTTGCATTTGTGTCATACCTGTTCTTTTTCATTAAATATTGAATCCTGAAAAAAGAGAAAGTAATTGTAGTTAAAACAAAACAATCATCATAATTCAAGTACTGATATCCCCAATTTACTTCTTATTACCCAAATTGCCCGTAATTCGTCCCTAATTATCTGTGATTAACGAAAAAACAGCCCTATTCACACTATATCAGCCCTAATATCAAACCTGGTGGTATCTGGATGTAGTATGCTCCAAATTGCGCTATTGCGTGATTAATGGAGGAAAAAAGGAAAAATTAGTAGAACCCTATAACTGAGAGGCCCACGTATGGGAGATAGGACACTCGGTGGAGGGAGACATACGTGGTTTGGAGCGGAGCCGAAATGACAGAGGGGAACCAGCGAGTGGAGGGAACAAGGCGAGGGCCGCGATTTGGGAAAGAGGACCGGCCGGAGAAGTCTAACGGAGGAGAAGGGAGGAGGGAGCGATGGGTGGAAGGTTATCGGCGACGGCGAGGAGGAGAAACAAAAGAAACAAATGAAGATGAAGGGCAAAATAGTCATTTGGATAAAACTAACGGGACTGTTAATTAAGTGAGGGACAAATGATTGCAATTTTTTTAAGAATACAGAGATTAAAATAGTTAAAACAATAAAATACATGGAGCTATACTGACTATTTACGTATATATTTTATAAAAAATAAATTATATATATTATTTTTTATAATATTTATTAGTTATATATTCTGTTATCGTAATTCGGTGTGCTAACGTGCCATCGTGACATATTAAGTTCGTGTGAATCCGTACGACGTACAAATTATAATCTTTTCATGGCCCCTAATGAACAAAAACTCATATCATATTAGTAGGTGGCTAATAAAATAATATTACAAAGAAGACTAGTTGACTTGCATAGTTGCAATCACAAAAATAAGAGAAATTTACAAAAAATACATCCTAACTTTTTTGAATATTAACAAAAACTTCTTATATTTTCAGATTAAAAAAAAATATGATAAACTTTTTATTTACAAAAAACCCATCCACCCACTTTTCCATCCAATTATTAGTTAAAGTTTTTGAAATTCCCATTTTGCCTCTATGATAAAATATTTTTCAAAGACGTTAGAGGGTTATTTGTAAATTTTCCAAATATTTTTCTAAAAATTATTTCCTGAAAAAAAAATAAAAAAATTCATCATCAAATCTTTTAACAAAAAAAAATCATAAAAATTATAACAAAAACTTTCTTGAATGTTTTTACTTAAAAATGCTTTTAAATGTTGTAAAATAATTGATCCTTAAAAACTGTATCAATTTTTTAAAATAATTATTGTACTCGAGACATGTTGTAGAATTCCTTTTTGAAAAATAATTATTGTACTCGAGAAATTTGTTTCTGATAAAATATTAGAAAAATATTTTTTTTAAAAATTGTGTTCAATTTTGTAACAAAAATGATTTTTAGAATTTTTTTTGAAAAAAATCTTAAAAATAGATTTTTGAATTTCTTTTTGTTTATAAGAAATAATTTTAGGAAGAATGTATTTTTTTTTAAAATAATTTTTAATTAAAAAATTTTATGTTAGATTTTTTTTAAAAAGGATTTGATATAATATTTATTTTAAGAAATATTTATTTTTCAGAAAATATTTTGTTAGAAAAGTATTTTTGGAAAAACATTTTATGTTAGGGGCAAAATGGGAATTTCAAAAATTTTATTTAATAATTGTATGAAAAAGTGGATCTAGAGGGTTTTTTTGTCAATGAAAAGTTTATCATAGTTTTTTTTTTTTTTTGAAAATCTAAAAATATATGAGATTTTTTGTAATATTTAACAGCATGACGCACTGTAGCACGACTGTTCACGATGGTATCCATATAAAAGTAAAAATAAACCGTATCAATTAATTAATTAATATTTATTTTATGGGACCTAATATGTCACGGCGCACTGTAAAATGCAAAAATCACGATGACAGTATGTATAGATAATAAACAGTTTAGAACTTTAAAAAACAGTATATATAATTCATTTTTTGTAACAATATATATGTAAATAATGAAAACAATATATAAAAGCAACATAGTATATTAAAACAATATTTATAAATTTCAAAAATAAATAATGCATAAAAAATAAAAGTATATCTAAAACAATATATAGAAAAAAAATATTGAAAAGTGAAAAGACAATATATATAAAATCCGTCGTTATTTGGACATACTACAGTGTATCGAAATATCAGATTTCCCTTATTTCATTTGTGCAATCAGATTGCATAGGATCAAAATTTAATGAGAAAGGAAGGATCCAGTGCCCTAATTGCCGGAAAATTGAGAAGGGCCAATGGCTTTACGCCAACGGGCTGAATCATTAGCATCAACCAACCGAACTCGATTCTGAATTTATCAGTGAAGAAATTTATGATCTTGCCCTTCCAGAATTGGAAATTGATATTATTTAGGGAAATGATATAGGCAGGAAATGATTTGATAGGAGCAGAAAAAATTATGACAAAAAGACTTATTTACCCTTATTTGTACATATCATCAATCAATTGAGTTAAAAATGCAATAATATATCACTCTTTATTGTTGATTCCTTCTCTCTCCAACGTAATTATCATCAAAACCTTCAAATTTATGAATATTCATTAAAACCAACTAATTCTTTATAAAATATGTTGTGAAACTTATTAATATTAATTATTTTTGTTCATGAAATATTTAGAAATTTTAATATTAATATACTTAGTCAAATAAAGGTTGATTAAGAAAATATACTGGCTAAATACTTACAAACATATACAAGAATAAAACATAAATTTTCATTATTATGCAATTTCATGATATTCATAATTGCTCCATAAACACGAAATAACAAGTATATAAAAAGGCCAATGACTAACTAATATTTTTTATTTATAAAAAAATCTTATAACGGACTAACTAAATTAAAATTGAAAAACAAAAATATCATATTAAGTGTCAAATGCTATTTGATAAAAAAAAAATAATACTATATTCAAATACTAACGAATTAAAATAAATGACGCGATTGATAATTTTGAAAAAAGAAACGGCTTTCTTCTACAAAAAAATAAAATTTTAATTTAGTTAGTCCGTTATAAGATTTTTTATAAATAAAAAATATTAGTTAGTCATTTTGGCCTTTTTATTTACTTGTTATTTCGTGTTTATAGAGCAATTATGAATTCATGAAATTGTATAATATTGAAAATTTATTTTTTATTCTTGTATATGTTTGTAAGTATTTAGCTAATATATTTTCTTAATCAACCTTTATTTAAATAAGTATATTAATATTAAAATTTCTAAAGATTTCATGAACAAAAATAATTAATATTAATAAGTTAACAACATATTTTATAAAGAATTAGTTGGTTTTAATGAATATTCATAAATTTGAAGGTTTTGATGATAATTACGTTAGAGAGAGAAGGAAGCAACAATAAAGAGTGATATATTCTTGCATTTTTTAATTCAATTGATTGATATGTACAAACAAGAATAAAAAAGTCTTTTTGTCACAATTTTTTCTGCTCCTATCAAATCATTTCCACCCCATATCACTTCCCTATTATTTTTGCTAATTAATTTCTATCTTTTTTACTGTTCAATTGTATATGGAATTATTATGCGTTACTGAAGAAATGATTATTTTTGATGAGTTATGGAAGGTTTGGAATTGCGATTTGGTTGTTTTATTGGACAAATTTGAGAGGAAAAGTAATTAAAATAATGGCGATTTTTGGATTCTTTATTAATTTATTAATTATTAGTATTGTAGGCGATTATTCACTGGTGCCCTTTTCGAGGATTTACGCAACTCACTTCTATATACGAGTAATTCTATTTTTTTTTTCATTTCATTACATTGGTCACAAAAGTAGCTAATCATGGGATTGTTTTTAATTTTACGAAGATTATGATTCACTGGTGACTAATTCAAAGTTGGGGGCGGGCGCTGAGCTGTCGGTCGGCTCGAGCAGCACGTGCTGAGTATATAACTAATTAATGTTATCTTCTATTACTTGGCTTAGCATTCAATAGTGCAAATATTATGAATGAGTATATAACTAATTAATGTTTGCACTATATCCCGTTTAGCAAACTGCATGCTTTATAGTCGCGTTGTGAAGCATTTTTTGAAAAATAATATCCCCAATTTGGTCCACAAGTCAATAAAGCCTCAATTTTAAACCAAACTAGTAGTGAAGAAATTAGGGATTTTCTTAGTACATGGAAATAATGCACATTGTGTTGAGGAGTAATTTTTTGTTTTTTTATTTTTATTTTTGGTAGGATTGAGGTTATATTTTTGACAATGAAACAGAGTTTTTTTGTATTTTTTTTAGTTTCAAGTAATTGAGAAGTAGTAATTTTTTTTAAATTTATTTGGATATATGTCCACAAGTGTGGCATGCATCATATTCATATAGCTCAGTAAGAAAAGAAAAAGAAAAAAAATAGTTTTTAATATATTTTCACAGCTCACTGAAAATGAAAATGAAAAAGAAAAAGAAAAAGAGTTTTTCAATGTATTTCACAAATCAATAGGTTTAATTGATTCGAACAATAGAAGTTTACATTCCACGAATTGGAGTCCAATAAATAAGCAAAATGAAATAAAATGATAGAGCTGAGATATTGCACAAAGCAGCAAATAATTCAATATTCTCAGCTAATTACAAGAAATAAAATACACGGTAAAGCGCAAAAAAGAAAAAGAACATAATAGAGTACGAATTAAAAAAGAAAATGGAAAATAATAGAAGATACATGTTCAAAATTAAGATGAATATATGGTAAATATATGGCCTTAGAGGCTGATATATCCAAATTAATGTAGATTTCGTAACTTTATAGACTCCTTGCATGAACAGATTTGAGATAAATTATAATACTAGCAATGTTTCAACCCTGAAATTGAATAAAACAATATAATATAAGCGTATATCACAAATGAATTAAATCATAATTACATATTCATTTTTGCTAACTTTTCAGAAAATATAGTTCCAACATAGCTATTGGGGTGCCTTTAAACATAAGTCATCATTTTCTCCATCAATGTTATGAAAAAGCAAGAAGTAGAAACAAATCAAACCTGCAAATCATATCCGACCCTAAATTCCTCGACCTTATCCAATGGCCTACAACGAAAAGAAACATATATATTTAGGAAATTTAAAAAGAAAAAAAATTCAAGTTGCTCTTTATTACCCACTATTATGGATACAAATATACACTTTGAGGTATAAATATTAATCTCTGCTTGCTTATTCACTTGAATGCTATCATGTTTCATGTCAAATAAGTGTAGAAAATGTCAATTTATGCGAAATATTTCTTTTATACATGCTGGTTGATTTAATTTTCTCAACTCACAATGGACATAATTAACACACTAATTCTTTAAACCAATTAAAAAGTAATATATATCTCAGTTGTTTATTAACGCACCAGTTTTGATTTAACATTAACAAGCAATAAATAGTTTGAGGCAAAGTAACAAGTGAACTACAATTTTGTCAAGGAACATATACATAACTAAGCAAATTAATGAACTTTCTGTTTAATATAAAAGTAGGGAATTGAAAATCAGAAGATTTTGGATGGGAAAATTTACATACCTTTTAAGATATTTAGATTTCCAGGTCCTTACCATTGGTTTCTTCAAGCTTCGGACATAAGTAAATATTGATTTTCTTTACAGATGTAAGAAGCTCTCGTCCCCCAATTGATTGTAACTTGCTGCAGTTCGTAACTTCCAAAATCTCGAGTGATTTCAGATTGCCAAGCTTGAATGATTTTAGCTCTGGACATGAGCGAATACGGATGCACTTCAGAGATGCAAGAAGCTCTCGTTCCCCTATTGATTGTAACTGGTCGCATCTCAAAACTTCCAATTTCTCGAGTGATTTCAGATTGTCAAGCTCGAGTGATTTCAGGTTTGAACATGAGTTAATCTGGATATACTTTAGCGATACAAGAAGCTCTCGTGCCCCTACTGATTGTAACTCGCTGCATTGTGAAAGTTCCAAATGCTCGAGTGATTTCAGATTGTCAAGCTCGAGTGATTTCAGATCTTGACATGAGGAAATTTGGATATACTTTACAGATGCAAGAAGCTCTAGTCCCCCTATTGATTGTAACTTGCGGCAGAACGTAAGTTCCAAATGCGCGAGTGATTTCAGATTGGCAAGCTGATTTCAGCTTTAGACATGAGTAAAAACTGATGTGCTTTAGAGATGCAAAAAGATCTCTGACCCGTATTGATTGTAATTGGCTGCAGTTCAAAAATTTCAATTTCTCGAGTAATTTCAGATTTTCAAGCAGAATTGATGTTACACGTGGACACTCTATTATTTCCAAAGTGGTAAGGGAGGTGTGGTTTCATAAGCTGCTGGAGAACTGCTCTTCCAGCTCACCACATGAGGCCAAGCAGAGATCTTGGAGGGATGGCGGTAAGATCATCTCTCTTTGACAGGTAAGTTTGGGGCAATCAGATACGATCAATTCTTGGAGTTATATAAATTCATGGAATGTTTCCAATGCCATTAACACTAGCTCTTCACATTTCCGTATTTCTATTTTCTTGAGTGATGGTAAATTGCTTGGCGCCAAACAATCTTGAAGACTTATAAGCCTGTTGCAGCTCTTAACCCTTAATTCAGTTACAAAATGAGGGAGGCTGGGGACAATTGTGATGTAATTACACTTTTCAATTTCAATGATAGTTAAGCTGGTTAATATCTCTGTCTTTAACCAACTTGGATGCAAGATCCCTCCATAGCCCTTGATATACAGTGTTTTGAGATTGGGATGCGAACATATACCCTCGAGCACCGCCTCATGGTTATTGCCTATTGAGTCGGTGGTTAACTCTTCAGACCAAGATAAGAACAACACATTAAGAAATTCCTTCTTGTTTGGTTGAGCTTGTTCAGCTTCTTCTCTACTTGAAACATTTTCAAGCTGATATATCAACATCTTGTTATACATCCCATTTATGTGCTTTAATGTTCCAATTATATTACCCTTTTCTTTCGTGACGGCAAATGTTAGTTCTTCTAAGTGGATTGCATTTATAAGATTTGGTATATGAGCAACCAATGAAACTCTTGTCATACTACCGTAATTTTGATCCAATTGGTCCGGCAATATAACTAATATCATGCTAATTAGCCTATTAGAACCTTCAGGAAAATATTGAAATATCGGCAATTTTTCATATATAAAATCTCAAGTTTATAAAGGTTATAAAATGAGTTGGGTAATTGTTCAATTTTTGTACCAGAAATATCCAAATATCGTAGATGCTTCATCTTGCCAATGGTGTCCGGAAAATTCATGATTTGACATTCAGCTAGGGATAAAGAACAAGTATTTGTCATTTCATTAAACCATGTATTGATTGTATTAAATTCCCAACTATAAGTTTTGTTAATTGTAAGAGTATACAATTTCTTGTATTTCCGTATCTCTTTTAATTTATCCACTTCCACGAACTTATTAAAGACTGATAGATGCCTTATATTCATGGATATTTTCTTTTCATAACTTTCACCTTCTGTCCGAAAGCATTCATCCTTTGTGATAGATTGTGATACATCATGCATCAAGTCATGGATGGTCACATAATCATTATGAATTGTTTTTTGAAAGAAATATCTGTTTACTAATTCAAGAAAATAACCCTTAGCCACAACTTCCATTTGTCGTATTTGTTGTGAGACGATAAAACCTTCACTTATCCAAAACCGTGTTAATTCATCTTCACGAAATCTATAATCTTTGGGGAAAAGTGAGCAAAATGAAAAACATTTTTTCAAGTAGGAGGGTAGATATTGGTAGCTCAATTGAAGTACCGGCAAAATGCCATCTTCCTCTTGTTGTAATTCCCATATTTCACTATCTGTAATATTCCTCCAATACTTCTCACTCAATTCTGTACTCAAAAGACCACCTAGTGTCTTTGCAGCAAGCGGAGATCCTTTTAATTTGACAATAATTTGTTCATCAATCTTCTTCAATTCTGGATATTTTTCTGCGTTGGTCTCAGGACCAAATGCACAAGTTCGGAAGAACTCCCAATAAACATCCAGATCTAGTCCCTCCAAAATTATGAAATCCATCTTGACGATGCTCATAATTTTCGCAATTTTAGAGATCTAGTAGTCACTATTACCTTGTATCCTTCACACCCTTCTTTTAGTGGCCCAAATAATTGGTGCCAGTCCGATCTACTCTCGCTCCAAACATCATCAAGAACAAGTAAAAATCGCTTAGATTGTACTGTTTCCTTTAAGGTGTCTTGGAGGGAATTTAGATTATCACATCACACGCCTTATTAGTGGCACACACTATTATTTCTTTAGTTAGCCTTGTGACATCAAAATTATGAGAGACACAAATCCAAATTATTAACCCGAAATGAGACTTGACTTCTTTCGAGGTGCAAACCAATTGAGCAAGAGTAGTCTTCCCTACCCCTCCAATGCCAACAATAGACACAATAGATACATTTATCTTATTTTCTACACCACTACTCTCAGGCAAATCAATCATTTTCTCTTTCCTTTGATCTCTTTCTATTGTGGGATCCGGTATTTGTTATAGATGGGACTCCCAACATGTGGATCACCTCATTTACCTCTTTATCACGGCCATACACTTTATGCTCAGCTACAAATGAGCTAGTCGTTGGTCTAACTGTTTTGCTAAATGTGTTGGGGTTTTCGGGTATACCGAACTTATCACAAGCTTCTTTGAGTTGGCCACAAACATAATCTAGTCTCTCTTGGACCTCCTTCACTTAGGTAGTGTAACAATTCTTCCAATTTCTAAAATTTGAAAGAGAGGAGGAAATAATTTCACCTACAAAGCTCTTTTGTTGGGTTTCCTCCTCTACTCTCTGCTTCAACTGCTGGTAGGTGAATTCATTTAGCATAGTTTTAGCTTCATATGTGGCATCTTTGACCCGAGGAAGGAGAACATCAATAACTTTGTGTTTGAAGCGCCAACACTCGGATCTTTCAATCAAGAGCTCTGACATAGCCATCGCGGCTTGAAGCATGAAAACCCCTCCCATCTACTTTTCCATCCATATAGTAGTTAAAAAAAATTTTAATTCCCATTTTACCCCTATGATAAAATAATTTTTTTAAAACATAATTCTCAAAAAATATATTTTCTGAAAAAATTTAGAAAAAGTATTTTCTAGAAAAAATATTTTATCCAATCTTTTTAAAAAAATTCTAACAAAAATTTCGTACAATTTTTTATTTAATTTTTTTTTAAGAAATATATTTTTCCTAAAATATTTTTAAAAAAGAATTTCAGAAATCTCTTTATAGAATTTTTTTAAAAAACATTTAAGAATCTTTTTTTTTCTAAAAATATGTTTTAAATAATTTTTTAATAATTTTTTTTAAATATATTATTTAAAAAATATTTGTTAAATAATTTTTTCTTGCAACTTTTTTTAAAAATAGTTATTATATTTGAGAGATTTGTTTTTAATAAATTTTTAGAAAGTCTATTTTTAGAAATAGGGGTTTTTTGTAAATTCTGAAAATATAGGGGGTTTTTTGTAATATTGATAAAATATAGGGGGTTATTTGTAAATTTTTGTTTTTTAAATTTAAGAATTACTAAGATAATACTCGTGTCTACAAATATTTTAATTTTACTATTTATTTCAATCTATGTATAAATTGCAATTGTAAAAAATCAAAATAAAAGTTTGAAATAAATTCATAGTATATAAACAATATATAATAATTATGTTAAAGTAAGTTGTTTGTATTTAAAATCATTTTGAATTACATCATAATATATTATATCCATTTATTATGTATTCAAAAATATTTTTTATATCACATCTAATTTCGTAAGGATGGATAACTCTATACCAATAAATTTACATATAAAAAATAAAATAATATAAATAATAAATTCATAAAAAAATACTAACAGACTAAATAATTTGGATAATAATTTATGATCTCAATTTATATTTGCATTAAGATTTCTAAGATTAAAATGTCATCTTTTTTTTTTCTTTGATTTTCTTATGCCGTAATCTCTTGACAAATTATATTAGAAAAAAAATCAAGTATTAATAAGGCAAGATAATTTATATCATAGATTTTAGTTGAAATCACATAAGATTTAATTGTAGATGATTAACTTTAAAAAAAGATAAAAATAATAATTATATTTAACATGATTTGCAAAAAGAAAATATAATATTATATATATGGAAAAATCTGTATATTCTGTTGTTCTCGGTTTGATGATGTTTAAAACTATTCCGTAGTTACTAATCTTGTTTGAGTTTCATGTTTAAGATCAGGAGTTTTATCAAGTTCGAGTCGGCGTGCAAAAGCTATATCTTGATCTGATTTGAAGTTATCGAAGAGTTGATTTGCGTTTTCTAGCTTTCAAATTTCCCGTTCTTGGCGTTCAAGTTTTTGTGCTCTTTGTGTTCTTCTAGTGTTTAGTTGAGCTTTGAGTTATATTAGTTTTATAGTAAAGATAGTCTTTTCTTGCGAAAACTGCCTATTATGTTGCCAACGGAATATTCCGTTGGGAACGGAATAGATAGTCTTCCATTCCGTTGGCAACACAATGCCTCTGTCTTTTTGGCTAAGTTTGAGCATTGTTTTGGCTGATTTTTCTTCCTTTTTGACATTCCGTTGGCAATGAAATAAATTGTTTTTCCTTATTTGTGAGATCCTCCTTCCATCTTTAAAATGGCAGCTCTAATCCGAATTTCACTATCAGTTTTTCTAAAGAAAAAAAGAAGAAGAATTCTCTCTCTAGTATTGAATAATATTCACTCAATAATCTTGTGAGATTAGGGAGAAATTAGTAAGATTAGTGAGCGGTTTATATTTGTTGCTGCGATTGAAAGAGATCTATTGTAAGTTATTGTTCCATTGGTTCGTCAAAAGTTGATTGTAAGGCGAACGGTGCATCGTGGTCGTGTAAACAAAAAACTATTTAAATTAGTGATTATAGGAGCTGAAAGGCAAGTCCTGGAGAGTAGGCGCTCACGAACGCGGTAAGGGCACTAGTGAGAAAGGGTGGTTATAACACAAACAATCACCTCATGAAATTCATCAACAAGTTTGGTATTCGGCATCTCTAATTGCTTTTCAATTATTTATCATATTTCAATTATCTATTTATTTATTAATACAACCATCCGCCTAAAAGTTTAACAACTTAAAAGTCATTAAAACCTAAAAGTCAAATCCACACATCCGTACGAATTTAGTCCTTTTAATCCCCCTATAGACCGCAATCGAACAACAATTGACATCAGAGCAGGAATATAGACCGTTTAGAATTCTAATTTGAAACAATGTGTATTTTCTATCCATGGCGATGCTACCGACAAATCGATTTCATGTCTTATATCCAGAGAAAATTGACGGTAAAAATTAAAATCTTTGGAAGAGGTGCATGGTGAACGTGTTTGAGCTACATGGTCTTCGTCAGGTAGTGAAAAATGATTTACCATAGACTTTGTAAAATATAGTACCACAGTTTATACCGATTTGACAAACATAAATATCTCACTTGACATTATGGTACAAAATTTGATTCTCACAAACATGTTAAGTATTTTATCAGTTATAATGGATAGTTGTTTAATTCTCATCAAATATGGCGAGCCCTTCTGAATTGATTTGAAGGAAATAGTCAAATGAAGATGACCAAATTAATGAGACTCGAACAACAATTTGACTCTTTTCGGATGATAGAAGGTGAATCCGTCGAGGATATATATACTCATATGTCGCATATCCGAAATGAATTTACCGCTTTAAGAGAGACCCTGGCAAATTCTCGAGTTGTAGGAAAATTGATCAGGGCAATGACGCAACAACAAGAAGTAGTGTTTGTTTCGAGTGCAACAAGATGAGACATACGATGGAAAACTGTTACACGATTCATCCCGAGCTTGCACCTTGGAACAAGAAAGATGACGAGCAACGAGAAGAAAGATACGATGATAGACGTGTGAAAAGATGCGAAAAAAGACGTGATGACAAGGCAAAGGACAAGAAGAAGAAGTCAAGGAGTTACTAGAGGGACTCCTCTAACTCCGCCGAATTGGAATCTGACTCCGACCCGAAAATTGCGAACATTGCTTTCATGGCGCTCAACAATGTAGATGAAGTGTGTGAACGGGCCATTCAAGAAATGCTCCGCGAACAAGAATGATTTCCACCTCCCTCACATCCGGCGATATCCTCATTCGATGACGCATCATCTTCAGGTTCAATCCCTGATATGAGTCACGAAGTATTTCTAGACCCTACTCTTGATTATGTTTTAGAAGAAATAAAAGTTCTAAGTTCAAACAATTTAAACAATAATGTAGAATTTAAACAATAATGTAGAACTTGGACCAAGAGATGATCTAGTACAAAAGTTGGATAGGCTTTGAGAATCTCTTGCCAGTACTCAACAAATGCTAACCATTCTGAGGCCTCGGTAAGGTCGTACAAGACACAATTAAAAGAATTAAAAAAAATAAAATAAAATAATAAATAATGATAATAACTGTGAATGTAAAAATTTAAGAAGTGATAACTTCGCTAAATTGGAAGAAAATTGGATTAAAATCAATTGTAAGAAAAAAAAATACAAAACAAGTAGTTTGCTAATGATGCTTAGATAACAATCATACAAGAGCATTTTGTAGGGAATATGTAAAGTGAATCACCCAATCAATAAATTACAATGCCCATCACAAATCAACCAAAAAACGACTATTTCAAATTATAATTCAAATTGAAGAAGGCATTCTTAACCCTAATTCATCATACATAAATGAACCAACCCCACTGCATGAAACGAAATCACAATCATAATAAAAGAATCCCGCAAACTTTAACGTGTTGTTTAATTAAGGCCTAAAAGGGGGTGAATAGGCCAATTGTGTGCGAAATTGTGAATTTGACTGTTTAGAATTTTGCAACTTTTAGATTAAATTACTTTTAGGCGAATGATTTGTATTAATAAAGAAATAGATAATTAAAATAAAATAAATAAAGATAAGTAGATAAAGATACCGAACACCAAACTTGTTGACGAAGTTCGGCAATGTGGTTGTGTTTGCCTTAACCACCCATTCTTGCTAGCAGTTCTTGCCGTGTTCACGAGCACCTACTCTCCGGATATGCCTCCCAGCTCCTTTATCCACTAATCCAAATAGCGTTTTATAAGACTCAACTCAATGATCATTTTAAAAACTCGTAGCGATTTGTCGAAACTAAACAGACCGATCTCTTTCAATCAAACAAACCAACAAACAAGATCTAATTCCTCTCAAAATTTCTCACAATAATCTTGATTAATTAGACTAGTCTCTAGAGAGAAAAACTCAATGATTTTGCTTAGAATTGATGAAGAAAACGAATAGGGACCATCCTTTTTTAAAGGAGGAAAGAACAGAGAATAAAAACAGAAACTGCAACTATTCCGTTCTTAACTGTCCATTCCGAACGGAGCTACTATTCAAAGCCTAAGGCAGAACCAAAAAACACTGAACGGAACATTCCATTCCGAATGGAGTTACTATTCATAACCCAAGTTAGAAGAGAATAAGGCTGAAAAACTGAGATTTTCTCTCTATATTTTAGTTTAATTAATCAAACCAAAAACAAACTCAAAATTAAAGAAGAACTCCAACTCTTGAATGGCATGAACGAGTCTTGAAAACTTGAAATACGATGCAACTCTTCGACAACTTCTAATCCGATCGAGATAGACGTCTTGCACGATGACTCAAAATCTTGCACGGCAACTTGAACTGTAACTTTCCTGATCTTATACACTTAACTCAAACAAGATTAGTAATTACAGAATAGTAATAAACATCATCAAACCGAGAAAAATAATCTCCCATTTTTGATGATTTTCAAAACTATTCCGTAAAATGTAGCATTTTATATCTTCTCCCATTTTTTAAAAAACAATCAAAATGGATCATCAAATGAGAGAGAACAAAACTCCGCCTAAATAGATGCCCCTCCTGGGCCCAATAACATGTTTCAAAATAATTCACATCAACTGATTTTTGTATCTAAGAAATTTCGTAATACAATTTAGCAAAAAGTTTAAAATAGGTGTTTTCATAACAAATTTTCATAAAGACAAAGTTTTACATTTCGAAACTCTTTATATTATTGAAACATACATATAATCTTCCAAATAAAGTTTAAAAGCAGTAGTTTCTAATAGAAAATTTAGAAGAAGACATAAAGTGCCAAAGGTATATAATTAATAAATGCAAGAAATTTAGGTTTCGAACATGAATAACTTAAACCTCGATCAAGTATCGGTAAATTTGAGAAGATACTCGTGACTTGGCAAAAATATCATCCACTCCAATGACAAAAGTCACGTAGATTTTTCACATCTCTTGATTGATTTTTGTCAAGTTGTCCAACATTCATGTATCTAAAAGAAAAAAAACTTTCTCAATCACAAGTTAGATCCGTCAAGGCAAACTTGACCACAACCCCCATAAGAATATGGCTAATTTATATTGGGGAAAATCGAAGCGTCTATGTAGAATTTGATTCCTCCTCATTTAATGAAGAATTGCTTTTAATATTTCTATCTTTCCGCAACCACATGTACTTCGGTGAAGTACTTGTTTTGCGCAAATGATACTCCAAGGAAATAAGACTAATTTTGCAACAATAATTGCAAAACGTACAAGCAGGATTCAAGTTCTTATCGGTACTCTTCATGAAATGGGAATTGTAATGGTATACAAATTCGGCTTTCCTCAACTTCGGATCTGTCGACTTAGCACTGAAAACATTTCATTTTGAAAAATTGTTTGATTTTGAAAAGTTTTATTTTTGATGTATTTTAGTGAAATATTTGGGAGATCGATTTTGCAATTCATTAAATTTAATCTTCCTCAGGGCATATATATAGACTAGAAATACCTCGTGACTCGTGTCACGGACTGGACCTGAAGATGATGTGTCGTCGAATGAGGAAACTGCCTGAGGTAGAGGAGGTGAAACTCGTCCTTGTTTAAGAAGCATCTCTTGAATGGATCATTCACACATTTCATCCACTTTGTCGAGCGCCATGAAAGTAATGTTCGTCATTTTTGGGTCGGAATCGGAGTCGGATTCCGATTCGACGGAGTTGGAGGAATCGCTCGAGTAGCTCTTCGACTTCTTCTTGTTCTTTGCCTTGCCATCGTGTCTTTTTTGGGGCCATTTTTCACTGTTGGATTGTAGATAAGTATATGTGGTTTTAACTGGGCCTTTCATCTTCTAAAAAGTTTTGATCTCTTGAAATTGTTTCCTATGAGATAATGAGTCGCTGTAAAATTATTTGTTAAAGTTGTGTTTGATGTTCTTCTCCAGATTTCGTGGGAACTTCATTCAATACACAGAAAAAAAAATGAGAGCCCAAGAGTCCACGCTAAACTCTCCTCTGTTAGGTTTGTCAACGGGCCGGGTCGGGTTCAGGTTCGGTCATACTAAAACCCGATCCGAAAATTTTGGATTTGACCCGAACCCGAACCCGAAAACTTTACGGGTTTTATTTCAAACCCGAACCTGAACCCGCGGATAACCCGAAATCCGTGTGTAAACCCGAAACCCGGAATAAGTTCATTTTTTACAAATTTTGTCCTAATTTATACAAAATTAAAACTACAATATAATTCATAAACAAATAACAATTAAAATATTTAAAATACAAAATAGTTCAAATTGCAT